>OY757925.1:77500814-77523314 GCA_963585895.1 Sepioteuthis lessoniana | reverse complement strand
GAGAGAGAGACACAATTTCTTACTATGCTGACTTTTCCATCTGACCCCACCACGTACGGCACCCCACCGCAAATCACTGGTTTGGCCTCGGCGAGCACCGAAAATCAACTCTCTTCCTCTAGCGTCGAATCTCAACTAACTGTTTTTTTAATTCCAAAATCTTCAGCTCATCGCATCCGGACATGACGTCATTCACTTCCCCGATCCTATTTCCTATCTGGGTTTTTTTATTGTGACATCTGTGATTGTCACATCCGCCCCGCGAGCGCGTGAACACCTGCACTCAATGTGTGCACCTAACTAACCCATGCACTAAGCCGAAAGGTTCTCAGCCTAACTAAAGCGAAAGGTAAGATATACAAAACGAAAAATGATAATACAAAAAAAAAAAAAAAACCCTTCCGCAATTATATAACAGTTGTTTTTTTTTTTTTTCTCAAAACTAGTTGCTCTAATCTAGGCCTTTTCCAAAAATATTAGCCTACAATGACGTGAAAACAGCCTTACTTGAATATTGAACTAAGTTTGCTGAGTCCATCTTTAATGGCGATACCCGTTAATCTAGCTACACTCCCTCTCGCTCACAGAAAGCGTTTGCTTATATTGAAAGCAATCATTCTCATTTCGTGTGAGTCTCACAGCTCATCATACAAAACCGGATTGAATAAAATGACTAAAGAAGAAACGAAAGAAACTCGTAAGGAAACATTTTTTTGGTTTTCTAATAAAAATTCCTTTCAGAGACTTTGCTGTTTAACCTTGAATCTCGTCTAGATTTGGTTGTGCAGACGTTAAGTGCTTACGTAGAACACATTAACGCATGCGTAGTGAATGTTTCTAGAAATAGCAGTGGCAGTTCTAAAGTTTACCCCCATTGTCAAATCAATAAGGATGACGACAACTCAGAAATGCGGGAATGAAATAATAATCAGTGAATGGTGAAAAAGAAAAAAAAAAACAACAAAAAACAACATCCCCCCCCCAAAAAAAAAAACAATCCAAAACAAAAACAAAAAACAAAAAGAAGCAAAAAACAACAAAAACAACAAAAAACAAAAACAAGGAAAAATAAAATGTAATAACTGAAATATTTCTTTTAAGAGATAATTTGGTTTGATTTGTTTGGTTAATGGCACATCAACACCTCATAGATTATTTAATACCAAAATTTGATTCAGTAGTAAATGTTTGATTGTAATCTTGTTGATATTTTCGATGTTTGCTTTGCATTTTTTTAAAAATGCACCTATTTATTTGTCTATGATTATTTGTTTGTTCACAGTTATATGATTTCAAGTATTTCTACCAAATACAAATAATCAACCCAAAATTATATAGTTTCAAGTATTCCACTCTTATACTAATAATTTATACGCAATTAAATAGCTTAAAGTAAACCTTCCTATTTAACAATAACCATTGATCGCAAAACATTATATAGTTTCAAGTATTCCCATCTAACACCAATAATTTGTAAGCTATTATATGGTTTC
Organism: Sepioteuthis lessoniana; assembly: GCA_963585895.1. NCBI lineage: Eukaryota > Metazoa > Mollusca > Cephalopoda > Myopsida > Loliginidae > Sepioteuthis > Sepioteuthis lessoniana. The sequence continues at coordinate 77,521,821 of OY757925.1, read as the reverse complement.
AAGTAACTAATAATTATCCTTTGTAAACAATTATAGCTTCAAGTAATTATTTTACGAATTCTTTATAGTTATATATGAAATACTCCTGTGGACCCCTTTACATGGCCGAGCAAAAGCAGGGCGACCAGCTCGAACCTACATACAGCAGCTCTGTGAGGATACGGGGTGTAGCCCTGAGGACCTGCCGGGAGCGATGAACGATAGGGAGGGGTAGCGAGAGAGGGTCAGGGATATCCGTGCTGATGGCACGACATGATGATGATGATGATGATCTCTATATAATACAAAAAATTTACAAACAACCGTACGATTTCAAGGTTAGTTGGTTACTTGTTTTAGTTTTATGTCACCCATTGTTGGTCATTTAATGCCATATCCATTTTTAGACATTTAACAGTTCTATTTCAAACAATTCAGTTTAGCATAAGCACACTGTTTATTTCTATTCGACCCATAGTTAGGACCCTATCAGGTTCTACCACACCGGGTCAGAGTGGACCTTTGAACAATGGCAATGAACGGGTACTCCGCATTCCCCAAAGCTCCAGAATCACTGGAGTCTCACCATCATATTGTTTAGAGTCATAAATAGGGCACTCGTTGGGGGAATCTTACTCTTCTGCAAAGATACAGTCGTTGTATTCAACAGCCCAGTCGACCGAGCCATGTATGGTTTCAAGTATTCTCATGTAATAAAATAATTATATGGTTTTCAAGTAGCTAATAATAATAATAATAATAATAATAATCCTTCGTACAAATAACTGTTCTTAATGCAAACACTTTTCAGTTATATGTAAAGTATTCCAATCTAATACTAATAATTTTCAATAAGTTAAATAGTTTAAAGGATTTTGATCTAATACTGAAAAATTACTTGGTTTTAGGTAATCATTGCTATTTAACAATAGTTATTTGTTTGTACATTGTTATATGGCTTTAAGTAACTAACTATAATAATAATTAATAAACAATTATAACTTCAAGTAATCATTTTTAATGAAAATACTTTAAAATACAAATACTTGATTTATGACTTATCACTAAGACAAATAATTTGCAAACAATTGTATGATTTCAAGCATTCTGATGTAATGCAAATAATTATATGGTTTTAGTGGGTAGAGTGTTCGCCAATGGTCTGGGAGACCTGGGTTCAATCCCAGGTCGAGTCATACCAAAGACTCAAAAAAATGGTACTTGATACCTCCTTGCTTAACACTCAGCAATATAAGGTATGTATCAAGGGTAAAGTGGGACAATCCAGGGAAAGGAGTAGCGCGCTCCCCTACACCTCAGTGTAGTAGCTATTGAAAAAGGAGCCTTCTGGTAACACTCGACAACGGTCGGCAGCTACTTTTATTTCTATTTATAATAGTCATTTGTTTGCACATAGTTATAATCCTTAATAAATTATAGCTTCAATTATTTTTAATACAAATAATTTACACTGTCTGAATCTTATTCGGCATGAAGATTCTTGTTCATCATTGGCAAAAATGCAGAGTGAATGATTGTTACTCTATGGAAAAATGGAGTGTGTTCCCCTGTATATTTAGTATTTTAATGGTGATTAACAAGAGCTTTAATTTTCCGGGTTGTCCGTTGTATAAATAAATTTTGAAAAAATGCTGGGAACTTCCGCATCATTTTCATTTGATGAAATGCGCCATTTCGATGGAATGTGGAGTAAGGTCATACAAAACAAGATCAACTATGTTGGTAAATCAATAATGATGCAATAAAATGATATTAATGAAATATTTGGTTATAAAAAATGCTGGAAACGTCTGCACTAAACTCATATTATTACTACGGATACATAACAGAGAAAGCAAGGCAGTAACTAAAGAGTAACCTTTAGAAGGCTTGTGAAAATCCAAAATCTGAGGAACTTTAATTGGCACAAAATAATTTGAAGAAAACTTGGAAAATATTGTAAATACAAACAACACAAATAATAATACTTAATTTAAAAGTTCCTTCTAGTTTTATCTTCCTATAAGTTTACGTTTGTTTTGATGAATAAAAAAAAGAAGAAAAAAATCAGCAAGATTTTTGTTCACAAGAGTATAGTTTGATAAAAGAGTTGGTTTTAGATTAAGCTGATTTCTAGCCGTACCCACGAGCAAGGTCATTTGCTAATTGGTATTAGGAACTCGGTGAAAATAATAAAAAATAATGAAAAAAGGGGAAATCGTAGAAAGATGGGAGATGGATACAGAGAAAAAACGAGAAGTCGCAGACAGCCTGAAGTCGGAAATGTTGCAATAAAAAGGAGAAAGTAGAAAAGAAACAATTTATACATCTCCTTTTCTCTTAGAACTGCCACCAATTTTAGTGGTCGTCAGGCCAACATTTAAACACCTCCATATTATGTATCTTTACTTAATATGTGATAAAATTGAGTACAGTTAAATGTAATTTGGAATATAATAAAAAAGAGTTGAGAAAGAAAATGTAAGAAGAAAAAAAAGAAGAAAAATTTAATGAAGGAAACTAAAAGAAGATAATCAATACAGAAATACACACACACACACACACACACACACACACACACACACACACATATATATATATATATATATATATATATATATATATATATATAAAGAAAAGATATGAGATAGATAGGAATAGACTTATTATAGACTTGTATATTATGCATAGAAAGATATGAATAGACTGAAATAGATAGATTGAGAGATGGATTGGAATAGACTTATATATATATATATATATATATATATATATATATATATATATATATATATATGTGTGTGTGTGTGTGTGTGTGTGTGTGTGTGTGTAATTTAGAATAGAGTAAAAAAAAGGAGAGAAAGAAAAAAAATATAGGAATAAAAAAAGAAGAAAAATTTTATGAAAGAAATGAAAAGAGGTTAATGTCTACAGAAAGAGATGCATTATATATATATATATATATATATATATATATATATATATATATATAAAGAAAAGATATGAGATAGATAGGAATAGATAGATATATCGATAGATGGATTGGAATAGACTTATTCAATATATATATATATATATATATATATATATATATATATATATATATATATATGTATGTGTGTGTGTGTGTGTTTGATATAAAGAAACATATGAATAGACTGCGATAGAGTGATGGATGCGTAAATAAATTTTATGGAACAGATAGATAGATAGATAGATAGATAGATATGACAAGACCGAGATAGATAGAAAGAATAGAAAATAGAATAAAAGAAAGTAAAACAAGTTGATCGAAAAACATGAACAAATAGAAAAAAAAGAAGAAAAATGAATGAAAGGACAGAAAAATGAAAACTCGAAAGGAGGTTGAGGAAAAAATTTAAAAAATGTATAGAAATATAAAATATAAAGGAAAATGTATTTACCGAACCTCAACGTCACGAGCAGGATGTGGCACAAGGTCAATTTTTAAAAGGGCAGAAAGAAAGAAAAAAAGAAAGAAAGAAAGAAAGAAAGTAGGGAAAAACGAAAGACAGAAAGAAAGAAGGAAAGAAAGAAGGAAAGAGGAAATAAAATAAGAAAGAAAGAGGAAAGCAAACATTAAAGAAAGAGAGAAAAACAAAAAAAGAGAGCGAAAGAACGAATTAACAAGACCCCTCTCACAAAAAAAAAAAAGAAAAAAAAAAGAAGATAAGAAAAAGAAAGAAAGGGCAACGGAAAAGAATGAAGGAAAAAGAGAAATATACTAAATAAAGGAGATAAAGAAAAACATAAGGAAGAAGATGACGGCAATTTAGAAAGAGAGCGTGAAAGAAAAGCAGAAGGATATAAAAATGGAAGAAATAACGTGAGATAAATTGTAAAAAAAGAATAAGGGAAAGAAAAAAAAAAGAGAGGGATGTAAATATGACAGAAAGAAGCGAAGAAAATAAAACAAAAACAAATATAGTTTGATAGAAGAATGGAAAGAAAAAAGAACGATCCAAACATGATAGAAATAAGGGAAGAAAATAAAAAAAAAATAAATGAATGACGATAAATAGCTAGATATGAATAGACTGAAATAGATGAATGACGATATAAATCTTAGAAAAAAATGAGACCGTTGATAGATAGATATATAAATAGATAGATAGATCTATGAAAAGAAACATGTTAAAGAATGACGAGACTGTTGATATATATATATATATATATATATATATATATATATAGATAGATAGATAGATAGATTGTAACCGACTCATAAACAGATAGCCTGACGTATTGATATATCTTGTATAGAATCTTTGGACAGATAGATAAATTGAAAGATATGAATAGACTAAAAGACATGAATAGACAGATAGATAGATAGATAGATGTATGAAGAGATACATGTTAGTGAAAGGAGAGACTGTAGATTGATAGATAGATAGAAAGAAATAGACTGAATTATATACGAATAGAGTGAGTAAGGCATGAATAGAATATATATATATATATATATATATATATATATATCATATCTTACTCACTCTATTCGTACACACACACACACACACACACACACACACATCTATATATATATATATATATATATATATAGATAGATAGATATGAATAGACTGAAATAGATAGCCAGATGTATAAATAATATATCTTATGCAGAGTCTTTAGATTAATACATAAATTGAAAGATATAAATAGACTAAAAGACATGAATAGACTGTGATAGATTGATAGATTTGAATACATTGAATTAATTGCTTGATAGACTGATAGATATGACAAAGCTGAGATTGATAGATAGATAGATAGATGTAACAAGCCTGAGAAAGAAAGAAAGAAAGAAAGAAAGAAAGAAAGAATTGTAGATGATAGATACTAAAACATGACCACAGTAAAAAGACACCCGGACATCCGGAAATAGTCAATTTGCCATCATCTTAAGCAGATTGTTGAGATAGTTTTGATCGGACAACGTGCACGCAATCATCTCCTTCTTTTCAGCATTGTCTCCTGACATTGGAGAAATATTGGACACAATCGAAAATTCTTAGCACGATTTTCTGGCTGTGCACACAAACAAAATAATTAGAATAAGCGCATATTTAAACAAGAAAACAATAAAAACGAATATGGTATACGACAAGAAATAAATGACGGATTTCCTTATTATGCAATAAATATACTGTCATTTTCTGCCGGTATTATCTGCAGAAATCATTCATTTTGCCGTTATGGCCTTCTCGTTTTCTTTATTAGAGATTCCCTCTTCTGTTAAGACATTTAACTGTAGTGAAAAATGGTAATCTTATCGTTGGTAATTCAGGAAATGAGAGTTTAGATGTGACTCAGATTGGCATTAATAAGAATATGTCGCAGAGTATAGTGAAGAATAAAAAGCTTCTTCTTCTTCTTCTTCTTCTTCTTCTTCTTCTTCTTCTTCTTCTTCTTCTTCTTCTTCTTCTTCTTCTTCTTCTTCTACCAAAACAATGTACATTGCTTGTTCATGGGTAAAAACAGAATGGAAAAACTAATTCAACCGGACTGTGCCGCCGAGTCGTATCAGCGAATTATATTTGTCTCATAAGTCCTGCAGTTTGCCTCTTCTTCGCCTAGAAAAGACATCGGAATTAGAGTCAATATAGGTAAAGGCAAATCTAAATCATGGTATATATATATATATATATAGAGAGAGAGAGTGGTTTATGGTTCTCACGAGGTCATTTGGTGAGTTAATGGAGGACCAAATATTGCAGTATTATCAAATAGTGCTTAATATTAATGATAGAGCCTTCATATATATATATATATATATATATATATATATATATATATATATATATATCTTTAAGAAAAAACCAAAGACCGGTTAATTCAGGATTATAAATTTAAAGATTTAAGATTAAAGATTTAAAGAAATATTGCTCTGTAATAAATTACATTGAGCTCTCTACCAGGAAAATTTAAATGTTCAGCTCTTGAATGATTTTCTTGTCCTGAGGGAATTACTCCCAACTCTGGTTTAACCTGACCGAATATTACCTATATATATATATATATATATATATATATATATATATATATATATATGTGTGTGTGTGTGTGTGTGTGTGTGTGTGTGTGACCCTGGGTTTCATGCTTTACGCATTCGGCCGATAGGGAAGATTGTGTAAAGCATGAAACCCAGATTCACAGACACTACCATGTAGTATATATATATATATATATATACACAAGAGATCGTTGTTGATTCAACCAGAGAAAAGTAAATATTTTAAAATTAATTGGTCCACAAATGATTTCAAATATGGCATTTAGGGTTTTTATTTATTCATTATCATTCCAGATTCTTTTGTGACACAGACATGTTTCGGACATTGTAGTTCTCTGCAGGCATTATATATATATATATATATATATATATATATTGAGAGAGAGAGAGAGAGAGAGATGAAGAGGACGAGAAGAAAGAACATGACTGATATGTAACAAGTCTTCTGTTGTCCAGAAGCGACAGACCAGTCTCATTTCGAAATAAAGAAATTCATATATCCAGAATGTCTCGCTGAGAGGCAGTTCTGTCTTATATTTCCACCCCACTGTCTCTTTTTCGTCTTGAAAAGACATCAACGTCAGAATGGTTAAAACAAACGTCCCATCAATGGATTTCTGCCATAACACAAAGCAATAAGTGTATTCATTTTTTCAACGTCTTTAACGTGGGATCAATCGAGACAATTATATTATCACGCAAGAAATTTGTTGTAAGCAACGCAACAATACAATAAGTAAAGTTGGCGACCGTAGTCGAGTACTACTCGAAGGCTCCCTTTTCAATAGCTAGAACATCGAGGTGTAAGGATGGGTGATACTCCTTTCGCTGGATTGCTCCACTTTACCATTGAAACGCACCTTATAATGCTGAGTGTTAAGCAAGGAGGTATCAAGTACCATTTTTTTTGAGTCTTTGGTATGACTCGACCTGAGATTGAACCTCAGTGTCCCGAGGAATTGGAAAATATTCAACCACTAGGCCATCCAACCTTAATTTGTTCGCCAATGGACTGGGAGACCAGGGTCCAATCTCAGGTTGAGTCATACCAAAGACTCAAAAAATGGTACTTAATGTTACCTTGCCCAACAGTATTATAAGGGAAGGATAAAGCTAAAGTGGAGCAATACGGAGAAATGAATAGCCCTCACCTACACATTGGTGTTGTAGCTATCGAAAAGGGAGCCTTTGGGTCACCCTCAGCTAAGGTTACCAACCACTTACGATAAATGTAAAATAGAGGGATACATCAGATACCTTCAGAAAGAAAAAACAAACAAAAGAAAAAAGAAAGAACAAAAACAACAAAACATAAAGAATAAAAAAAACCCTCAAAACACCCTCCCCCAAAAGAGACCGACAATTGAACAAAACAAAACAAAAATTAAAAACAAACAAACAAATACTGACTTTGGTACAAAATAACCCAAGAAGAGTTTATATGCCGTAAAATCAAATGAAAATGAGCAAACTATATATGACTTGCTACAGGTTTGTTCTCAAACAGCGAATGCCCCATTGGTGGCGCTTGAAATACACTGACTGTATCCCATGCAAATATATAGATCCCCTCTTAAAAGGGTCTCCTGAATATGACACTAAACTGCATCAAGCACTGGGGAATATTGAGTGCTCTTTTATTGCCATTACTCCCAGGACCACTTAGAAGACGTGGTAGTATTTGTTAGTGTCCCATTTATTGGCCAAATAGATCCCATTGAAAATTGGAGTTCAGGTTTGGTTTTATGGCACATCAACCTTTGTAGGTTATTTAATGTCAAAACCATTTTTATACATATAAAGAGTTCTATTCGAACAATTCAGTTTAGCATAAGTACACAGTTTAAATGTAAAAAAATAGTTCTATTTCAAACTATTCAGTTTAGTCAACAAAGTTAAATGGTTCCAGAATTGCTATGTATCAAAAACAATTCAATTAAACATTAGTAATTTATTTACATACAGTTAAATATCAAAGCAGTTCTATTTCCAACAATTCACTTTACCATAAACACACAGTTTAATTCTATTTGACCCATAGATAGGACCTTATCAGGTTCTACCACTCTGGGTCAGAGTGAACCTGGGAGCGATGGCAATGAACAGGTACTCTGCATTTCCCAAAGCTCCAGTATTACTGGAGCCTCACTATCATATTGTTTAGTGTCATATACAGGACACTCATTGGGGAGTCTTACCTCTCTGCAGAGAAGCAGTTGGTGCATTCTACAGCCGAAGCCGACTGTGCCACAGGACACTCGTTGGGAGGGCGGAGGTTGTTACCCCTCTGCAGAGAAGCAGTCAGTGTATTCTACAGCTGAAGCTGATTGGGCCACAGGACACTCGTTTGGAGGGGGTTCTTATCCCTCTGTAGAGAAGCAGTCGGTGTATATCACTTGAAAAAGTTTTATTATTCGTTTTAGTTGGTTTAAAGCTCAAGTTTCATTAAGAGCTCAACGTTTCTTATAGTCCTTGATTCGTGCTGTACCTCACTGTTGGAGAAATAACGATCTGATAGAACTTCGTAGAAAAGCAACTAAAATGAAAAGATGAACTGAAAAACAAAACAAAACAAAGAAATAAATAAAAATAAGAATAAAGTAAAATAAAATAAAAACAAAGCAAAAATCAACCAAACGAAAAGAAAACGAACATAAAAAAAACTTAATAATAATTCAGGAGAAGAATAGAGATTATTTAAACAACAACACTATTATGATAACCGAGCCATTGTCCTAATGAGTAGAGTGTTCGCCAATGGTCCAGGAGACCGGTGTTCAATCCCAGGTCGAGTCATACCAAAGACTCAAAAATGGTGCTTGATGCCGCCTTGCTTAACACTCAGCATTATATCAAGGGTAAAGTGGAGCAATCCAAGGAATGGAGTAACGCCCTCCCCTACACCGAGGCGCAGTTGCTATTGAGAAGGGAGCCTTCGGCTCATCCTCGACTATTGACACCAACTTTACTATTATGATCATAATACTGAGAAGAGTCCTTGAGATTTGAAGAGACTTGCTGTCATTTAAACTTCAGTGGAAAACAACCCATTAAAACCGGCCTGAAAGACTCGCATAATAATAACAATGATTAACTGTGGTTAATCTAAAAAAAACAAACAAAAAAAAACATAAAACAAAAAAACAAATATTTAGTAAAAACATCCACAAACTCACATATACAGATACCCACATCTTAAGAAATAGAGCGATAATCTGGCACTTTGCTATACAATCGGATGACCTAATATTGGCCAGTAGTTAAGAAGACAAGATGTCGTATTAATTAATAAAAAGAAGAATTTATCATCTCGTAGATTTTGCATTTTCACCGGACCGTGCCGTAAAATAAGAGAATGCAAAAAGATTGACAAATATTTTGGGTCTTACGATGGTGTTGAAAAAGCTATGGAACATTAGAGTGAAAGTGATAACAGTTATAGTTGGAGACGTTGGAACGGTCCCCAAAAGTCTGGTGTGTGTCGGGAACAGGAGTTCAGAAGAAGAATCGAGACTATCCAATCCACAGAAGGCGCCTCTGGTGGTGTAATGGTTAGCAAGCTTGACTAGCAAACCTACACGAGTGAGTTCGAGTCTCATTGGGTGCCCCTTTCATGCGGCCTTGTGCCACATCTAAGCAAAAAGCTTAGTAAATTACCACAGCACTGTTGAAATAATCTTGAATACTTTAAAGAGTTTTAAGGACAGGAACCAAATGGCTCTCACTCAGACATCGGTGAAAAAAGCACCTGAGAAGACTTGTATGATGTACTTGCAAGAAATAAAATAATACACCGAATAGTCCTTTCGCATATGCACACACACACACACACACACACACACACACATACACACACTCTCTCTCTCTCTCTCTCTCATACTCACACACACTCTTACACCCTCCCTTACTCTCTCTCTCTAACTCACATACTCACTAACACATGAACTCTCTCTGTCTCTCTCACAAACTAACACACAGGCACTCACAGAAAGATAAACACACATTCTTTCTTACATACACACTCAAACACATGCATACACAGTTACATACACAGTTACACACACACATACACACTCTCTCTCTTTTACACACACACTCAAATACTCACTTACACTCACAAACTCTCTCTCTCTCTCTCTCTCACTCACTCACTCCCAGACACACACAGAAAGACACACACACACACACACACACACACACACACACACACAAACTCTCACACTCACAGACACACACACATGCAGTCACATACACACTTACACACACACTCACACCTATACGCACTTACATACGTAGACACACACACAAAGACACACACTCACACGCAGTCACATACACATACATATATTTATAAGCATGTATGGCTGTATATATGTAGTTAGGACTTTAATATGATGTTAGATGCATCTCTATAAAGAGAAAAAAGAACGAAAAATTCCACATAAAAGCGGCTGGTACAGCATCCATAGATAATTAACGTGACGAAAAGATTTCATATATATATATATATATATATATATATATATATATATATCCCACGTCTACAAAATACAATAAATAAATAAGTTAATATAAATAGAAAGCCCTCTCCAATAACTAAACAAAAATAAACCTCTTAATAGGAGACAAAGAATGCTTATACTTTTCTCTTTTTATTTTATATGGGATCTATTCCTTCAGCAAGTAATTCCATGCTTTGCTGAGTCTGTAGCAACCTTTAGATTTTATTACCATTGTAATACTGAAATGGTTTTCTTTTTTACTGTTTTGAATAGTCCTCTTTATCATAAAAATGAAGCTCGTGTCTAGTGTTATGACCATTATTCAAGTTAAATAAAAAGAAGTCTTGACAAAGACGAAATAAATTCCTTCTTAACCGATCATACAATGAACTCAGTTATCCAGTATTAAATAACGCCTAACACAAACTTCTGACTGGATAATATATAAAAGGCCAATGAAGTAAGAGAATAAAAACTTATAGTTTAGGTAAAAGGCAAATATATTTCAATAGATACAGACGGATTTTGTGCAGGAAAGTCGATGTGAACAATGACATAATTGACTCTTTGCAGACTGAATCTGTTTACTGAATAAGTAACCCCATATCAATATTTAAAGAAAAGTTAAAAATTCACCTTATTTTCTAAACTAGGACTTCTAGTATTTCTTGTGGAACATTATACAATCAAAGCTTATATCATTAAGTACAGTATCGTTTATAATTCTAATCAATTGGTCATGATATATATAAGTAGGTTAACCGTGATCCAAAGGCACCCTTTTCAATAGCTACAACACCAAGGTGTAGGGGAGGGTGCTACTTCTTTAGCTGGATTGCTCTACTTAGCCTTGATCCATACCTTATAATGTTGAGTGTTAAGCAAAGAGACATCAAGTACCATTTATTGAGTCTTTGGCATAACTTGACCTGGGATTGAAACCCAATTTCTTGGGCCATTGGCGAACACACAGACACACACAGACACACAGACACACACACAAATACATACATATATATATATATATATATATATATATATATATATATATATATATATATATATATATATATATATATATATATAATCTTTATATCTAATCTATAATTCTGCTGGTGATATCTGGGGAAAAAATTCAGTGTAAAAAGAAAAGACGAAAAACACACGTACTATTGAAACTCATCAAGCGCACGTATGTCTAAAAAAAAGAAAAAAAAAACGACAGAATTAACTAAGTTTAAACGTGATAAAGTGCTCAATACACAAGATAGAACAATTATGAAAATAATTCCTACATGGCCAAGACCAAGTCAACCTAGGTTTTACCAAACGGCTCTTTAAGATCGCACTGGCCATTATATATATATATATATATATATATATATATATATATATATAAAAGTAAAGTTGGCGACCATAGTCGAGGGTGACGCGAAGGCACCTTTTTCGATAGCTACTACTCCTTTCCCAGGATTTCTCCATTTTACCATTGATCCGTACCTTATAATGCTGAGTGTTAAGCAAGGAGGCATCAAGTACCATTTTTAAAGTCTTTGGTATGACTCGACCTGGGATTGAATCCAGGTCTCCCGGGCCATTGGAGAACACTCTAAACATTACACCAATATATATATATATATATAGAAACATTAAGAAACAGGAGTAGGATTTCTCTGTAGGTCAATCTATCTATCTATCTATCTATCTATCTATCTATCTCACCTGACAACCTTACAAAGGAACAACGTGAAGTTCTAATGGAACTCTCAATCAGGGAAGACTTGATAATAACAAAAGAAGACAAATGTGAAGCAACAGTCATCTGAGGTATTGATGAATACCAAAACGAAGCCAACAAAGAAATCGATCAAAAACTTCAAATTAACCCCTTTGAAAATCACCTAGACATCATTATAAATTCATTAGATGATATGGTCCGAAAATCTTATTGACAAAGAAACATCAGCAAAGCAAAAAAATACAACCAAAAAATAATTAAAAGAACAAGCCTAGAAGTAGGTTATTTAATGGCAAATCTATTTTTATACAAATAATCAGTTCTATTTCCAACAATTCAGTTTAGTTGAGTACACAGTTTAATTGTCAAAAACAATTTTATTTCAAGCTATTCAGTTTTATCAGTTCTAATTCAAACAATTCAGTTTAACATAAGTAGGCAGTTTAGTTCTATTTAACCCATAGATAGGACCCTATCATGTGCTACCGCTTCGGGCCACAGTGGATGGCAATAAATGGAACCTCACCATCATATTGTTTAATGTGATATCCAGGGCACTCATTGGGGAAGTCATACCTCTTTGCAGAGATACAGTTGATGTATTCTACAGCCCCAGCCAACCGGTTTGCATTTTCCATCTGCTTAGGAATTTAGTAGAGAGCTTTCTCCTTATTGTGACACCGAATTTGATTTGTTTATCAATTTATCTGAGACAAAATAGGAAAGAGATGAAAACCCTAATCACTCAACATAAAAAGTGTTATATGGACAAGGGGAGGTTCAAATGATGACACGACAGAGAAATAAGTAATAAGAAATATATTGAAGGAAAATAGTACATACACAAACGATAGCTGGGAGAAACCCCACCTCAGCTTAACAATCAGGTATATTACCGCTCTTGGTAACGGCTCGCGGAGACTCGACTGAGACAGAACCGAGACTGCAACGAGACTGCGGTATTTGCTGCACGCCCCACCTAACGGGCAAGTATGGCACAAGGCCTTTTTACTGGGTCCGAGCGCAGGGCCGTAACCCACACGCGCCTGGCATTTCCCAAAAATGCCTACGGCCCCGTCGGCATTCCTGTTATTAGGGGCACCTCAGGCGCCGGGCGATGACCCCCCCCGAAGGGGGTAAAAGCATGGGGGGAAGGCCCCCTGAAGCCACTGAGACTGCGACTGCACAGAAGAGAGATCAGTTGGTTTATGTCACATGAGGACGAATCCATCTGTAGGGGACACCCCAACAAAAAGGTTATGATGACCCCCTCCAAAAAACAAAAAAAGCAAAAACAAAAAAAAAAAAAACAACAACCCAAAAAGTAAAATCCTTTAATTAATTAGTAGACCCACGGGTATATTCCCATCCGCTAAGTAAAAACCAGATAAACAAAGCCATAACTACCCTTAAGCAGGATACCCCAAAACTAAATGAGAAGCTGAATCACATCTTCGTCGTAACAACATTTATCAACACTGTTTCACCTCTAGCTCAAATAATTAAGAACCATTGGCAGATTTTAAAATTAAACCTAAATTAAAAAGAAATATTTTCAAGAACCAGACACAGTAGCCTAACGTCAACCAAATCACCTGAGAAAAATGTTAGGAAACAAAAATATTCTAAATGATAAAATAATTCATAAGAAACCAACAAGAAAATTTTTTAAAAATTGGTCCAACCATTTGGGACAACAAATACCTCATATTTATCAACTCATTTATTATCCTCACAAAAACAGAAAGTAAAAACATCCAAAGTTTACTCTGAATTGGCCAAGTGGTTAGAGTGTTCACCAATGGCCCGGGACACCGCGGTTCAATCCCAGGTCGAGTCATACTAAAGACTCGAAAATGGTACTTGACACCTCCTTGCTTAACACTCAGTATTATAAGGTATGGATCAAGAGTAAAGTGGAGCAATCCAGGAAAAGGAGTAGCGCCCTTGCTTACGCCAGGGTGTAATAGCTATTGAAAAGGGAGCCTTCGGGTCACCCTCGACTACGGTCGCCAACTTTACTTACTTATATATATATATATATATATATATATATATTGAAAGGACCGGTGCTTGAAAAAATGCTTTTAGTTGTACAATATGGTTGCACGACATAGACGCTGACTGAGCGTATAGAGCAATTTCACAAGAATGCTATGAGCTAAACTGAACAAATCCTGGAGGCAACCTCCCACAAACCAACTATCGGCCACCTACCGCCCATCACGAAAACCATCCAAATTAGACGAACAAGACTTGCGGAACACCGCTAGGGAAGTAAGGAGGAACTCATAATCTATGTACTCCTATGGACTCCTTTACTCGGAAGAGCAAGTGTTGGGTGACCAGCTGGAACTAAGCTACGACAGCCTTGTACGGATACAGGATAGAGCAATTTACTAAGCTTTTTTTTTTCTTAGATGTGGCACAAGGCAACGTGAATGGGGCATTTAATGAGAATTGAACTCACTTGTGAAGGTTTGCTAGACAAGCTTGCTAACCATTACACCACAGGGTGTAGCCTGTAAAAGACCTGACAGAACCGATGGACGATAGAGACAAATGGTGAGAGAGGGCCAGGGAAATATGTGCTAGCGGCATGACATGATGATGATGATGATATATATATATATATAATTTTTGGCAAAATGTTGTGGATTTTATCGTGGGCTAATGGATTACTTTATAAATCATGTTGTTTCTTCCTATCATTTCCTTGAGGGTATTTAGCCTACGATAGGCCACTGTATTATATATATCATCATCATCATCATCATCATCATCATCATCATCATATCGCGCTGGTAGCACGGATATCCCTGACCCTCTCTCGCTACTCCTCCCTATCGTTCATCGCCCTAGGTAGGTCTTCAGGACAACAGCCTGTATCCTCACATAGCTGCTGAATGTACGTTCGAGCTGGTCGTCCTGCTTTTGCGCGGCCATGTGTGGGGATCCATAAGAGTACATCTCTTATGAGTTCATCTCTGCTTCTCCAGCAGTGTCCTGCATGTCTGGTTCGTCTAACTTGAATAGTTTTCGTGATAGGGGGCAGGTGGCCGTACAGTTGGTGTCGTGTGGGGTGCTGCTGCCAGGACTTGTTCAGGATTGCACGCAGCCTCACTTACAAGCATGAAAAAGCTCATAAAAAATCAACTCCTAATCAAAAACTTCATAACAGTAGTGAACAAAATAGTGATCATACAAAAATATCGAAGAGTTAATATAATAAGAATATCATATAAAAAAAAGAAAAGAAAACAAACAAACAAACAAACGACCAAACAACAACAAAAAAAAAGCGAAAAAATCAGTCAATTTGCAATCTTAGGTTTACAAATTTCTCCTATTCGGTTGTATTCTTTGTCAATCATTGTGCAGTGCCAGTAATGGACCTTTATCACAATTATCTAATGTGTCTATGTGTATATGTGTATGTGTGCGTGTGTGTGTGTATGTCAGAGAGAGAGAGAGAGAGAGAGAGAGAGAGAGAGAAAGGTTTATTGATGACTTTACATTAGTGCGAGTTGATGATCACGTGTAGCTTTTACCGGAAATCGAATTTAATTCGCGGATTCCATTTATCCTGGATTTAAAAAGAAATGAAGTCGATGCAGAATTAGTTGGAAGACTTTAACTTGAAAATGATGTCGTAGTATTTAAAAGATTATTCAAATAAAAACATATTTTAATGATGAATTAAGATATACACACAAACGTTCGGAGGTACACTGAACTCACCCCCCACGCACTTAAGTAACAGTATTTTGGTTTGGTTGCTTTGTTTACGACATATCAACTTTTGTAGATTATTTAATGCCATAGCCATTCTCCTAGAAGAACAGTAATGATACTACTTAACCAATAGCTGGGAGGATAAGGGGGTTCATACCTTTCCCAAGGGTATTAGTCCGAAAGTGAACGCTTACTTCGATTCCGCAGTCTATCGCTTTAACCATTACACCACGAGGACCTCGCGAAAAGTATTTTAAAAAATTGACAAATTTTTTGATGAAACAGTTTGATCGATTAAAAAAAAAAAAACTGAAAATTATTATAAACATTTTTTTCGATGAAAAAGACAAACTGAACCAAACTGATTCTTGAACGTGTTTCGGTGCTATAGGATGGATTTAAGTTGGTTAGTTGGTTGGTTGGGTTTTATGGCATATCAACTTTCATAGGTTATTTAATGCCAACTCCATTTTAAAACAAATAATCAGCTCTGTTTCAAACAATTCAGTTTAGCATGAATACATAGTTTGTCAAAAACATTTCTATTTCAAGCTATTCGGATTAGAAAAATACTTCTAATCCAATCAATTCAGTTTAGTATAAATATAGATTTTGTTTACACATAGTTAAATTTCAAAAAGTTCTATTTCAAACAATTCAGTTTAGTATAAGTACACAGTTTACATTTCAAAATGGTTTTATTTCAAGCGGTTCAGTTTAGCATAAGTAAACAGTTCTATTTCAAGCAATTCAGTTTAACACAAGTACGCATTTTAGTTCTATTTGACCCATAGATAGGACCCTATCAGGTGCTACCTTCATTACTGGAACCTCACCATCCTATTGTCTCGTGTCATATACAGGACACTCCTTGGGGAGGGGGTTAACCCCTACAAAGATGTAGTCCGTGTATACTACAGCCCCAGCTAACTGGGAAATACACAGAGTTAAATGTAAAAACAGTTTTATTTCAGATAATTCACTTTAGTATAAGTACGCAGTTTAAATGTCCAAATAGATTTATTTTAAACAATTCAGTTTAGCATAAATACGCTGTTTAAATGAAAAAAACAAACAAACAGTAAACACTCGATACCACGATTTAGTTCTATTTGACCATAGATAGGGCCCTATTAGGTGCTACCACTCCGGGCCAGAGTGGACCTTGGAGTGATGGCAATGAACGGGTACTCCGCATTCCCCAAAGCTCCAGCATTAATGGAACCTCACCTCAGGTTGTTTAGTGTGATATCCAGGACACTCGTTGGGGTGTCTTACTCCTCTGCAGAGAAGCAGTCGGTGTATTCTACAGCCACAGCCGACTGAGCCTCGTTAGAGGGGTCTTACCCCTCCGCAGAGGTATAGTTGGTGTATTCCACAGCCCCATCCGACTGGGCAAAGGAAGGATTTAAAATACACAGATAATATAATGTCCTGAGTATGACAATAAATTCATTTGGTGGTCAGGCTCTAATTCTGAAGCTCTGGTGATTGTGAGTGTGAGTGTGAAGTAACCCTCCATTGCCATTACTCCCACGTTTACTCTTACCAGGAGTGATAGTACATGTTAGAGTCCTATCTATGAGTCAGATAGATCTATCTAAAAAAGATCTCTATTCAAATAGAACCATGGGGTTAAAACCTACAAAAGAAAAAAAAAAACACCCCCAAAAAACAATAATAAAAAAAAAAAACCCAAAAAAAACAAAAACAAAAAAAAGTGAGGTCTTTTTATAGTTCATAAAATATTCTTTTACTTGCTTCTTCAGAAACTTCTTTATTTTCCCGACCTTTTCGAGTAAATGTTCGTCCATTTCAAATTAGCCCTGTCGACCGGACTAAGAATACACCGACAATCTCCTGGACCTGTCGGTTTGGGCTGTAGAATACACCAACTGCATCCCTGCAGTGGGTAAGACCCCCCCAAAGTGGCCCAGTCAGATAGGACTATAGAATACACCGACTGCTTCACTGCAGAGGGGTAAGACCCCACCAACGATTGTCCTGGATATGACACTAAACAATCGAGTGGTGAGGCTTCAGTAATGCAGAATTCCCCTTCATTGTACTCTCACCCAGATCCACTGTTGCCTGGAGTGGTAGCATCTGATAGAATCCTATCTTTGGGTCAAATAGAACTAAACTGTGAACTTTTGCTAAACTGAATTGTTTGAAATAGATCTGTTTTGACATTAAACTAAACTGTTTTGACATTTAACTGTAAACGAAAACTATCTTATACTAAACGGAATTGTTTCAAATTTAATTCGGCGTTAAATGAACCAAAATGGGTTGATACACCCTCAAACCAACCAACCAACCAACCAGACAATATCCCCTGCAGAGGAGTAGGTCTCTCCTTCCTTCCTCTTAACACACAACTACACAAAAAATGTAAATATGAACGTACAACAAACATGATTCACTAACTTCTTGTTAAAAAATAGCCCTAGGTAGGTTGACACGCCGTTAAAATCAAACAATAAATCAATCCCACAATTCAAAGTCATTGGAACGTTTCTTCTTATATATAGGAATTACCGTTTTTTATTATATTTTTGTTTGTCGGTGAGTTCACAAGCTATAAATAAGCTTCTATAGACCATGAGCATAAAATGGAAGAATCCCTTGATAAAACGCGGCCACAAACACTGTCCAAAATAATGGCTGGTTTACTCCCATAAAGATAAAGCCGTCTTTTTAAGGCTGGCATTCAAACAAAAATATTTTCCAACATAACACTTGAAGCTGTCAATTAATATCCGAAAATCTTTTCAAAAAGGAAGCTATTTACATAAAACAAGTGTTGATCTAGATGCGTGCTCTCTGTGTGTTTGCGAGTTTGTACAAAAAGGCTGGTTGCCTGTCGTTTCTGTAGTGCAAAGGTGATGTCATCTTCATCAAAGTAATGTGATAGCAGGTGAGGAAAGGAAATATCAAAGAGAATAAATGCAAGAACGCACGGACCGGTCCCTAATTTTTTTTCCCTCTTTTTAGTGGAAAGCCTTCGATGTGTCTTTATAATAAGCAATTACTGGCATGTCCTCAAGGAGTAAAACCATAATCGCGAGAAACCTTTCAAGCCAAGAAATTCTCCGGCAGGAGAGTGAAGAAAGTTTGTTTATTTAGAATTTTTTTCATAAGGGTTTGGCTAAAAGCATGGAAGAGATCTCCAGACACAATATATATGAATTGATTCTGTTCCAACAATAATTTCTGCAAAGATGTTAGTGTAGAAATCGGATGGTGAGGTTCCAGATCTGTAAATCTGGGAAGTGTAGAGTGCTTTTCATCGCCATTACTCCCAGATCCACTGTGATCTCGAATAGTAGTTCTTGTTAGACTCTCAACTAGATGTTTTTGAAAATTATTCCTATTCGATAGAAAGGTATACACCCCCCTGGAGAAACGACTTCACGAAAATGTAAAGATGAACGCCATTCCTTATCACTTGGGATAAAATAACCCTAGATGGTTTGAGATGCCTTTAAAATCAAACAATCCACTATTGAAGCCATGTTCTTTTGTATTGGACGGGAATGCTTGGTAGTGGAATCCTATGCCATCACAGTACCAAATGCGAAGAGTGCAACACCATGGCACTATCTCGGACATCAATAGATGTTACACTTTTTCAAATACATTGCGACTCTGTTTTTCAGATACGAAAACTTTTATTCTTTGCATCAATCTAGTCGTCAACCAACGCGTGGGAGAGAGAGAGAGAGAGGGGAAGACATCATAAGGGTCGATAAACCAACCGCGATTTGACAGACCCACCAAAGAGACAGTCCCTCTCGATCCTGTCCACTCTGAAAGGACCCTACTCTAGCTGCTGTCTACCACTGCCGACTCGCCAAACTTCAACAACTGACAGCCGAATTCAAAATAATCTTTTCTTATCTAATTTATTAATTATCTCATTCAGCTAATGTTATAAAGACACTTGTCTTAAACCTTTTGATGTAAAGTCATCTTTCGAATTATCGCATCAGCCAAAACATGATTATCTCACGTGTCCCCTATCTTTTAGTTTTAAGTCAGGTACTATTTACCAACCCCTCCGCTCGGGCAGGATATGACACAAGGTCAATTTTTAAGCGGAGTTTAACAGGTTTTGAATTCAGAGTTTTCCTTCTCCTAGACTAGTTGCCTCCCCAAGGCTGAAGAATCTAGTCCGTCCTACTATTTACCCATAGCTGGAGGGAGAATAAGGGGGTTCATACCTTTCGCAAGGGTATTTGCCCGAAATTGAACGTAATAGTGCGACTGGAGTACGAACTCGCGTCCTACGATTCCGCAGCTCATCGCTTTAACCATTACACCACGAGGACACCCCTAGTTTTAAGTCAGGTAAGTATTTGATTTGTTTATTTTCCATATCCAATGGCAACCCCTACTCTCCCGAATTCCAAATTCAAATATACGTGAATTTCAAAACAACCTGTCATACTAACTAATCTTCGACAGTTATCCGAGGGAAAGACGATATTGCATTACATGACATCAGCTCGCAACTTAAAATTTTTACCTGTATAAATAAAATCACTTACATAATTGATTATGCCCCTGATTGTATTATAGTAGCATATAACTGCAAATACTCTTAAGAAACATCTACACAAACAATGTAAGTATAAATGTTCAAGGAACACAATTCCTTAACCTCTAGACAAAAAAAAAAAAAAAACCTTAGACGTGTTGACATGATAAAATCAATGTAGAAATCTTTCACATGAATACTTTTCGAGTTTGGATTGGTTTCTTTATTTAATTGTATATAAGTTTTCGTAGTTTATTTAATGCAAAAGCAATTGTTGTTGGAGAAGAGCATTGGTACTATCTAACTGATGGTTTGCAGGGATAAGAGGGGTCATACTTTTCACGAGGTTATTAGTCCGAAAGTGAGCATGATAGTGCAACTGGAGTTCGAACTCACTTGCTTCGAGGTCACAAGCCAGCACCTTAGCAACTAAACCATTTCTTAGATGAAACATTGTTACGTATAATTAA
>OY757925.1:77418314-77495814 GCA_963585895.1 Sepioteuthis lessoniana | reverse complement strand
AAATGATTTTAAAGTTTTACTTTACATTCTTTTTTATATTTTCGTTTCACTTCAATTTAACATTTTATTCATTTTATATCTTATCCATCTTAAAAAAAAAAGAGTTGATAAATTGTTGCATATTGACCTACAACCCGACCAGGCTGTCAAAATAGGAAATGCACCTGTGTAAATAACAGGTGCATCCGGTCGAGGAATATCAGGATATTATAACCTTGACCGTGGACAGGTTGAATGAGTGCGAAATTGTGACGCCCACAAGAGAAAGGTGGGCGGTGAACTATTATATAACCCAGTGCATAGGAAATTAAATCAGTTGGAAATAAGATGCAGTAGAGAAAACCAGCACCCAGCATAAGAGGACCTCAGGCCCCCGATTTAGCAGTTGCAGTTGGAGATCAGTTGGGGATCAGACGAGTTGGTGACAAGATGCGGTAGGGGAAAGCCAGCATCCAGCAGAGTGGGCCCTCAGGCCCCTGATTGAGCAGTTGCAGTTGGAGACAAGATGCGGTAGAGAAAACCAGCACCCAGAGAGGCTGGACCCCAGACCCCCGGTTGATCAGCCCAGGAGAACGGGAAAGAAACGCTGAAGGCCATAAGAGTGGGGGTCAATATGTTGCAGTTCTGTTCGGTCTCCAAACTCCCTCTCATACACAACCCTTCCCTTTCAAATAAAGTGAGAGGTATATTTTTCTAAAGAACTGTGTCGCTCGTCTTTATGATTGTGTCGTTATGTTTCTGCATGCAGATGTAGATGTATTATGTGGCTATACAACAAAATGACGCGATTGATTTATATTTTTTTTAAATTTTCAATTTTGATCTTTTTTATTCTTATTTTTTGCTTTTATTTTATTACAGTATTCTTAAATCTTATTCAGGATTTATCGATTCACAAGTGCTGGTGGAGGAAGATAGCCCCCCCCTCCCAAGAAGAAAAGCGAGAGAAAAAATTCACCACAATTAACAAGCTATAAAAAAATCACTCAACAAAAAGCTTCTCCACATATCGTGCTGCATATTGAACGTTGATCGTGCAGTCAATTAGAGATTCTCTACACAGGACACCCTTGTGTAAGCAAGCGGAAGCAATCACGTGGTTTAACAGACATGTGTATGCGTTACAAAATGATACATGCAGATGTCCACGTGAGATGCTGTCTCAGTCTTGAGTCAGTTCCGGCTAGCGGCCAGAAGAGATTCGGTCAGTCACGGAAAGCGCCATCGAGTGGCTGAGCGTCCCGCTGGAGCAGCATCCCACAGAGCGACCCACAGCGGGCCTCCGGTTGAGTATCTCCTAGCTGCGAAACAGAAGAAGTGTTAAGTGGGGCCTCAAAGATAACACAACGTGGTATGGTCAAGAGAAGAAGAAGTTACGGGTCAATATGGCAGTCTGTCTTCGCCTCCATGTCTCTGTCTCTAACTCACAGAAACTTTGATGGTTTGGTTTCTTTGTTTAATGGCATATCAACCTTTGTAGGTTATTTAATACCAAAGCCATTCTCCTTAAAGAACAGTAGTAGTACTATTTAACCCATAGCTGGGAGGATAAGGGAGTTTATACCTTTCCGAAGGGTATTTGCCCGAAACTGAACGTAATAGCGCTACTGGAGAACGAACACGCTTACTACGATTCCGCAGTCCATCGCTTTAACCATTACACCACGAGGACACCCCCCAAAAACTTTGACTCAAGAAGAATGAAGAGAGTTATATTTCTATAACCAAGTATTGTGGTTCTTCTATTCATGACGGCTATGTAACACAGGCCTCTCTTCGGAGACAAATTTGTAATATCTTGATTAACATAGTAAGAACGAGTCCAAGGAATACGAACTGTTGTCACACCTTAATGATATATAAAGCGGATTCGTTCTATGGTTTTAGATTTATAACCCAGATGAAGATAGCCGCATAAGTAAATATCGTTTTATTCACGTACTTGATTCCAAATCGTATTTTCTTATTCTTGTCACTGTGTCGTTCAAAGTTAAATATAGAAAATATAGTTAGATACCATCTTGTGTAATCTTTGCCATCGTCAAAGCCGATAATAAATACAGGGCATTAAAATTGAAATCATTGATTATTAACATTTTATGCCTAGTAGTTTGTTTCGTTGGTATTTTAGGGTATATCAACTTCAGTAGATTATTTTATGTCAAATTCTGTTACACACACACACACACACACACACACACACACACACACACACACACACACACACACACACAGAGACTATCTCTCTCTCTCTCTCTCTCTTTCTCTCTCTATCTCTATCTCACACCCACTGACTCTCTCTCTTTCTTTCTACCTCACACATACATACACACACACACACATACATATATATTTGTAAGCGAGTTGTTTCTTGGTAACTATTTTTAAATGAGATTGAGCTCATTTGTTTCCACACAGTTAAATGAAGTATTGCTATTTAACATCAATAATTCTATCGGATATTAATCGTTTGTTTGCACTAAATCATGTGGTTCCAATTATTGCTATTTTGCACAAATAATTCTATCAAATATCAATTCTTTGTTTGCCAAGAATTAAGTGGTTTCAAGTATTGCTATTTTGCACAAATAATTCTATCTAATATCAATCCTTTGTTTGCCCAGAATTAAGTGCTTTCAAGTATTGCTATTTTGCACAAATAATTCTTTCAAATATCAATCCTTTATTTGCCCAGAATTAAGTGCTTTCAAGTATTGCTATTTTGCACAAATAATTCTATCTAATATCAATCCTTTGTTTGCCCAGAATTAAATGGTTTCAAGTATTGCTATTTTGCACAAATAATTCTAATATCAATCCTTTGTTTGCCCAGAATTAAGTGGTTTTAAGTACTTCTATTTTGCACAAATAATTCCTTCTAATATAAATCCTTTGTTTGCGCAGGATGAAGTGCTTTCAAGTACTGCTATTTGACATTAGTAATTCTATTGAATAGTATCATGTATTTGCTTGGAATCATGTAGTTTCAAGTATGCTATTGATATTAGCAATTCTATCAAGTTTTTCTGCTAAATATGGACAATTGCACACAGTGGAATGGTTTGAAAGAAATAATGTTTATAATCTTTAGTAAATGGTTTAACAGTTTTATTAGATCGATAGATAGGACCCTAACAAGTACTATCAATCTGGATGAGAGTTTACCTTAGATTAATAGTAATGAAGGTGTACGGAACATACACCAAACTCCAAAATTGGAGTCTCACCATTTGATAAAGTTTCTTGTGATTCCAAGGACATTTAATGTCTTGTTTTCTCAACGCAACTGACCCTCAGCCACCACCTGGAGGATTAAAACATTTTGGTGTTTGTTTGCCACAAGAACAATTTTGAAAATACGGTCCAGACAACCATATACATGCTAAGACTGATTGATCGGATCGGACCTCTCCGCTCGCCCCTCTTGCTGCACGTCACGTGACCGCACTGGCGTCCGCTTCACAACCCATTCAACCACCAGGATCTCGTTCTCAAGCATCACAACTCCCCATCCACAGCTAACAAGTGACCTCGTTGCGGAGGGTTTTATCCTTCTGTAGAAGTGCAGTCGGCAAATTTAACGGCCCAATCGAACAGGGTGAGTCTGGAAAGCGTCGGTTAAACTAACATCGTTTTCTAGAAGTTATGAGTTCAATTCCTGAGGGAATTCGGCATAGAAATAGAGGAAAAATATATATTTCTTATTATTTGTGTATTTGTTATTTATTTACTAGAATTCAAAAAAAGCAGATGTAACGTAATCCCCGTATGTCGGTGATAAGTAATCGTCATATTAGAGAGGAGAAACCCTAAAGTAACAATTCGCTTCAAGTGTTTGGTTGGTTGGGTTTTATGGCATATT
Source organism: Sepioteuthis lessoniana (assembly GCA_963585895.1). Lineage (NCBI taxonomy): Eukaryota > Metazoa > Mollusca > Cephalopoda > Myopsida > Loliginidae > Sepioteuthis > Sepioteuthis lessoniana. The sequence continues at coordinate 77,491,952 of OY757925.1, read as the reverse complement.
AACCAGTGCTGGTTATTTTATGCAAAATCCTGTTTTTGTATATATCAAATATGATTTGTAAACACATTTTGTCGGTACACTCTGTTAAATGATCAAACAGTTCTATTTCAAATAATTCTATTTAGCATAAATCAATAAAGTTAAATGGCTCTAAGTATTGCTATATATCATTAACAATTTAATTAAGTATCGGTCATTTGTTTAAACGCAGGTAAATGATAAAACAGTTCTATTTCAAAAAATTCAATTTAGCATAAGTCATTTGTTTGCCCGCAGTTTAAATATCAAACAGTTTAATCTAACCTATAGGTAGGGCCCTCTCTGGTGCTACTTCTTTGGATCAGAGTCGACCTGGGAGTGATGGAAATTAAGGAGTACTATGCATTCCCCTAAGCTCCAACATTGCTGAAACATCACCATCGGATGTTTTAATGTCATAAACAGAACACTCGTTGGGGATCTTATCTCTTTGCTCAAATGTAGTTGGTGTATTCTTCCCCCCCCCAGCCAACTGGGCTCTTAAGTGTTAGCATCTATTGTCTTATTCTTTCTATTCAGATTCCGAGGCCGTGGAAGTATGTGAAAATGGATAATGGACCGAAATGGCGTAGTAGGAACCTACTCTTCTTGTATCTTTCAATAGTTCAATCACTCTCTATCCACACACAACCACTTGTCTCCTCGGACCCCAGCCACCAAAGCAAGAGTGAACTGAGAGACCCTGCTTCTTTGATTTGGTTCCACAGAGAACCTTACCCCACCACTTCCATTCATTGTACGTTCATATTTTATTTTTTATGAAGTTCTTTCTTAAGGAGGTTTTTGCACACGGTCCTATTGATTAAGAATAATATTTAACCAAATCTATTTAACCAATTAATGGTACTTTAGCAGCTACTATCACTCCGGATCAGAGTGGAATTTGGAGCAATGGCAATGAAAGAGAACCTCCACAATCCTCAGATATCCAGAACAAGCCTCACCATCCAATGCAGTTTGTGTCTTTCCTACAGCCCACCTAATTTTTGTTAGGGATCTTAGAGATTATTTTATTCAAATATTTTCCGAGGTTTCTTATAACATGTTTGCACTCCATTAGTGATGTATAAAGGACTTTGCCGCCAGGAAAAAATGCGTTTTATTTTATCGGACAGGTCTTACTTCCATATGACCAAAAGCCTATCGATAGCTGTCCATGCTTTCACTAGTCGCGTAAACCAGCAGCTATACACTCAACTCTTTCCCATATCTAAAACCATTCAAATAAGACGAACAAGATGCCAGATACTGCTGGAGAAGTAAGGACGAACTGATAAACGACGCGTTCCTCTGGACCCCTTCACACGGAGGAGCAAGTATTGGACGACCAGCTAGAACTATCTCCAGCAGCTCTGTGCAGACACAGGATGTAGCCTTGAAGACTAGCCAAAAGCGATGGAAGATAGAGACGTGCAGCGAGGGAGACTTAGGGAATTTCGTGCAAAAGGTACAACATGATGATGATGATGATTGTTGATCTATTGAGAGGAGAGTGAAACCATCTCAATTTGTTTGAACAGCCTATTTTATTACTGAAGGTGATGAGAACCAATATTGTATATATATATATATATGTGTGTGTGTGTATATATATGTATGTATGTGTGTGTGTGTGTGTGGAAAATAACATATATCGGCTGAAATCAATATTTATATAGCTTTAGAACCATATTCACCAAGTATTTACCAACCCCCTCCTGGTGGGGTAAGGAGGTGCCCGTGGTGTAGTCGTTATCGCCGTAGGAAATGAACACGGCGACACGAGTTCAAATCCTGGACGAGACTGATTGCATTTCACATAGCACTAATACCCTTGGGAAATGTATGAATCCAATAATTCTCCCTCCAGCTATGGGTAAATAGTAGGACAGGCTAGGTTCTTCAGCCATGGTTAGGCAACTAGTCTAGGAGAAGGAAAACTCTGAATTCAAACCTGTTAAACTCCGCTTAAAAATTGACCTTGTGTCATATCCTGCCCGAGTACCAACCCCCTCCGTAGGAGCAGGATGCGACAAAAGGTCAGTTTTTTAAGTGTTTAACCGGTTTGAATTCAGTCTTCCTTCTCCTAGACTAGTTGCCATAACAAAACCAAAGGGTACAGTGTGTGCTACTATTTATCCATAGCTGACGGGAGAATAGTTGGATGTAAAACTTATCAAATGATCTAAGCATTATGTGAAATGAAAACAGCCTTGTTCAAAATTTGAACTCAGTTCGTCGTTTCAATGTCCTACGATGATGCACTACGAGCGCCTCCATATTCTCTCAAACATTAAAATCGAATAAAGAATTATACAAAATTGATTTCTTAATGGCAGCATTAGTCGTATGTTAAAGAAATCTTTGAAGTGTCTTCTGCCTAATGTGTGGAAGTTTTTATTTAGTTAAGTAATTTCATTCTGTTCGAGCTTTTCTCTTCTAAATTAGATGTCTGAACCATTTGTTTTTAATTCGAGCTGTAAAGAAAATATTTAAAAAAGGGAGCCCCCCCCCCCGAAAAAACAAAACAAACAAAAACCAAAACCCCTCAAAATACAAAAAGAAACAGAAAAGTAAAACAAAACAAAAACCGAAACAAACAAAAATTTAACCATCTATTTTTTGCCCATTGAAAACCGGTACAAACAACCCTGTCTCTAGAAACTTTACTAGTACCCAAAAGGGATATCCTTGATACTCTTCTGGGTCAAATCTCATTTAGTCGGCATTCGTGTAGTGTCTGTTCATCTTCCTTTGCTGGCTTCTCGTCATGAAAGGTGACGAAACAAAACATGAGGAGAGACTAGTTTCATAGAATTATACTCTGGTAGCACCGCTTCCATTGCACTCTTCAAATATGTGTTATCGTAGTCCGACGTGAGCGTGATAAAAGAAACAAGGACTGAGGCTATTCTTTGACTTGCCTATCTGTACGTTTATATCCAACACATCCTCTACAGGCTTGATGATGTAACGCAAACTCAGTTTTTGAACGGATGGTTGGAATTCAGGTTTCCTTCTCTTAGACCGGTTGACATACCAATTTTACAGAGCACAGTTTGCCTTGTTATTTATGTACAACTGGGTGGGAAACAGAAGGGTTCCCGCATTTCTTAAGGGTAATTGCATAAAGTGAAACGAAAGCAGCTACATCCTGGAATTGAACGTTACTATTTACCCATAACTGGAGTGGAGACAGATGGATTCATGCCTTTCGTAAAAGCATTAGAGCAAAATGATACACAAAAAATCAAGATCAGAATTTGAACTGGGAGTGATAGCACTTGTAAGGTTGAGGCGTATGAAGCGCAACGATTATCGTCGTTAGGAAATGGACTCGATGAGATGAATTGAAAACATGGCCGAGACTGTTTGCATTTCACATTAATGTTCTTGAGAAAAGCAAGAATCTAGTCCTCTCCCCCCCCAAAAAAAAGTATCGATACTATTTGCTACGGCGATAACTTTTATGTTAAGCGTACCTTCAGAAGAATTGACTGAGGATAGTCTAGGAGAAGAAAATCTTTGGATTCTACCAGTTGCGACAAGCTCAGTAGACTGGCAAGAGATAAGAATTGCTGAAGGTACCGGTTAAAAGAAGCGGTGAGAAGAATAAAAATAATTGAAAACACATTGAATTCTCGGCTCAGTTCTATATAGGATTGGTTTGCTGTATGTTTTTATATCGTACAAGAACAACTGAGTTCGTCTTCTTTACGCATGACATAACATCGTTATGTTCAAATTGACCTTTATATGATTTCAACTCTCCATGTTTTCTTCAAGATTCACAATAAAATAAAATAAAAACTTTTTCCCCATATTAGAGAAACCTGAAAAGTATGTAAAAAAATCAATCAACTTTTGCATACATCTTTTTTTGCACAATGTTAGAAAAATCTTAGAAGTGTCTACGAATTTGACACAGATTTTTAAAGCTAGAGGCTGCATTTCTTTCGTAATATTCGAGAAATATTACAAGTATCTTTGAAGTTTACTTTGTTTTTTTTTTAGCTTTTTATTCATCTTTTGCATAATGTGAGAAAAATCTTAGAAGTGTTTTTGAAGTTGATTCAGATTTTTATAGCTTATGTCTGTTTCTCTTTCATAACGTTAGAGAAATATTACAAGTATATTTGCTGTTTACTTTGCTTTTTAAAGCTTTTACATGCATCTTTCCTATAATGTTAGGGAAATATTAGAAGTGCCTTCAAAATTTGCTCAGCTCTCCATTACTTGTGCAATAAACCATACGTACAACATCTTTTACAAGCCTTCAGAAAATTTAGAAACTAAGAAAATTGGTTCCATTTGAACTTCCGTAAATGAACGTCTGCCAGCGTTTAAACACTAACCAAAAAACAAATGAGATTTGTGTTCTACGTGAAATTTCATAGAACATCTGTCAGCGGTTAAACATTGAAAAAATGTGTTCTGCATAAACTGTCAGTATTTAAACATTAAAAGAAACTTGGAAACGTGCTCTCAGTAAACTTATGTTAATGAACAGTTGTCAATGTTAAGATACTGAAGAAGAAGAAGTAGTAGAAGAATAGAAATTCTGAAAATGGGTTCCACTTGATCTTACACAAAACACTTAAAAGAAAAAAATTATTGCCTTTGTTTTCTAGCTCCAAACAGAAGGAAAAGTCATTTTTGGATATCATAGTTTCTGGCGATGAATAATTGATTGATTGATTTAGTTTATTCTCTTCATTAGTCTGTATTTCGTTGACTCAGCAGTCTCAGTGGGCTGCATACCTTTATCTCTTGAATGTTTTTTTTTTTGTAAATGTTCCACTTTTTTGAATCTGAAGTGAGTAGTGCACTACGCGATTCTATTTTCTTCTTTGAAATTTCCTTTGATGAGTCGATTGATCGTTTGATTGATAGAGTTAGACGCTAATCTCTCCTATTTATCACTAGAATCACTACATAGTTAAAATGGAGAGCTAAACTACCAGTTAACGCTCTGAAAGTAACGTCTATTCGGAATCTATAATAAAGGTACACAAGTATTTGTCTTTTCTTGGCAGTCTCTTGCTCGACAAATAATTATTTTCTTTTATTACATTAGAGAAAGCTTATTGAAAGGTTCCATTACATGTGTCTAATAGTCCCTTCAAAAAATGTAATCCTCATCATCATCCACAGACAGCACGAACATGTGTAGGGAACCATAGAAGACATCACTTATGTGTTCATCCTTGCTTGTTCAGGAGTGCCCTGCATGTCTTGTTATTCTTACTTGAGTGGTTTGTCAGATGGGAGGTAAGTGACCAATTTCAAACATTGCTATCAAATACTAACAGTTCTGTTTAATATCAATCATTTCCGTACATTCACCATCATCATCACCATCATTATCATCAAATATATATACATATATATATATATATATATATATACTCTTTTTAAAAAAACAACACTCTTTACACATGTAAGCAACCCCCGATGATAGCCTATGAAGGGTTCGAAAGAACTCGGGATAATTTTGGTAAATTCATCCACCAATTCCAACCTGACTCCAAGACACTTTTCAGGAAACTCGAAAGGGTCTTAATTAAATTATACAGAGAAAATGTGTCTTTACTATTTAATGAAACATGCTTAAATATATATATACTTGTATATATATATATATATATATATATATAAAAGCAAAAATGTAGATGGAATTTTGTAAGAGTTTAAATGTCCAAGGTTAAAGACCCGAGACTATGCTACTATTTACCCACAGCTAGAGTGAGGAAAGAGGAATTCGTGCCTTAAATTTGATTTACTAAAATAAAACGTCGGCGCTTTTGAATATTTTTCTAATATTATTTCCACCAAGGAACATAGTATTACATATTTTCATTGGTCATGCCTCTGTTTGATTTTCAAATTTACGTAACGATGGGCTTGGTGAGCACAGGGATGATCAAGGGAATAAATTTTAATTTTCTTGTTAATAAATAAGAGGTTTTACTGCCGTGTTTTCATAGATAAGAATACACGTTGGATTCCAAAACATGGAATCGAACTTGATCTGTTCACAAATGTGAAAAAAAGGCATTATGTTATTTAATTGCAAAATTCCAGACACAACAGAAAAAGGGAACCAAATTTTTTCAAATACTGGAAACGTCTTAGCTTGAAAGACTCTTATATACGAGGATCATTAAATAGGTTTCCAGACTTTTTTTCGTATGGAAACTTTTATTGATAGTACACACATGAAACTCTAGTCCTCTTCGAAGTAATCTCCTCTTGCTGCAATACACTTGTACCGTTCTAACAACTTCTGGAAGGCCCCATGGAAGTCCTCTTGTGTGAGCGTGTCAATGACCTTCATCACAGCCTCTTCCATCTCCTCAATTGTCTCATAACGACAGCCTCTGAGCTTAGGGAATAAGCAAAAGTCACAGGGAGCAAGGTCTGGACTATAGGGAGAGTGAGCAATTGTCTTGATGCCCATCTTGGTCAAATAGTCTGTGACAAGGATGCAGTTGTGGACTGGTCCATTGTCCTGGTGGAAATGCCACTGACCCGATTTGAAGAGTGCTGGCCTCTTCCCGAGGAATCTCTTCCTGAACTCCCTTAAAACCTCAACATAGTATTACTGTCATAAACTCCCTTAAAACCTCAACATAGTATGACTGTCTGTCCAATGGAAACCCAGTGCATTTAGATCATGCCAATGCAGTCAAAAAAGGGATCATCAAAAGTTTGTGGGTGGATTTGCTCTGTCTAGCCTTCTTGTGTCTGGGAGAGCCAGCATTCTTCCTCTAGGAACTCTGTCTCTTGATCTCTGGGTCATATCAGTAGATCCAGCTTTTATCACATGGCATTTTTTCCAAGTTTAAAACAGAATTTTATTGCATATCGTTCTTCTAAAGTCCAGATTGCATTTTTGAAATTCACCAGCTGTGATATTCAGGCTTTAGTAGGGTTCCAATTCCTGTTATAGCTGTTCATTTGAACCTGAAATCATAAAAATTGGTCAGTCATCTCATAAGATGTATAGCCATAACAGTGAATTTTCAATGCCTGTACAAAAAAGTCTGAAAACTTATTGAATGCACCATGTATGTTTAGAAAAGACTCGAGGTCGTCTCTCTCTTGTGGGAGGTCATATCAGACGATTGAAGCGATAGGTATAGTTTACTGAAACGGCAATAAGAGTGTTTACATTTTCCTAAATAGAGACGACGAGGTCAGTTAATAGGTCAGAAAAGAAGCATAGCCTTGAAATGTCAAACAGCCTTCGATTTAATCTAATCCTAACGAAGACAATAATCTTGTATGTTGATAGATAACGTTCTAGTGGATTAAGTAGAACTATAATCCACCCTGTCGGCGAAACTTATGATACACCGGCGGAATCTCTCTTGCACGAAGAGTAAGACCCCTTCATTCCAAAAAGTGATTGTCCTTGATATGACACCAAACAACATCCAATGGTGAGGCTCCTATTCTTGATCTCTGTGGAGTTTAAAATCGATCCTTTATTGCCATTACCCCAAGGATCACGCGGACTTGGGGGTGACAGTATGTAGTTATCCAACCTGTATGCCATGGGCAAGATGTAACACAAAGTCCATTTTAAAGAATTTGGATGGTGAGTCTCTTTAGGGTGAGTAATTAATTATATTGATTATTTTATTTATTTGGCAAAATTGTAAGTTTGCAAATAATTTTGAATGTAAGTTTAGTTCCACGCAAAGGTCAAACCCGAACACTGGTGGTGACCAAATTTAACCCCATATGTCAATATAACGTCGGGGAAGACAGAATCTGGATAATAAACAAATCAAGGCTTGTCCACCGGCGTGCGGAAATTATGGTTTTCGAGACATATGATGAATCTAGAAAGTATGATGCAATAAGTAGTTAAAATAGAGAATATATACAAATGAGATAATTTGAAAATGAAGGCAGTTGAGTTTTGAAACCCAAAGAGAGAAGTTGGGGTTAGACGTTGGTACGAATCGGTGAGATAGGTAGTTGGGTGGCTGTAAAGGAGGTACATTGATAAGTCCTTTCAAGGGCTTTCTCTTTCAGGTGTTGCCCTCGTGGTGTAATGGTTAAAGCGATGAACTGCGAAATCGTAGTAAGCGAGTTCGTACTCCAGTCGCGCTATTAAGTTCACTATCGGACAAATAACCTTGGGAAAGGTAAGAACCCCATTATCCTCCCAGCTATGGGTTAAATAGTACCACTACTGTTTTTCTAAGAGAATAGCTTTGGCATTAAATAACCTACTAAAGGTTGATATGCCATTAAACAAAGAAAGAAACTATCTTTCTCTTTCTCTCGTGTTTGCGTTTATTGCTATGAAATGTTAGATTCGGATAAAACAGCTTCGTACTCTTCAACATGAGCCACCTCTTATTTTTGGATTTTAATATTCAAGACGACACCGTAACGTTATATCCTTCGATTTGGTGCCGTGACCAATAACGGTACAGATATCTGTGTTTCCTATTCATTGCTATTGCTCTCAGGTTCACTTTACCCCGACCTTCAGTCACTTGCAGGAGGCATCTCAGGGCTGATTTTTGAGCGGAGTACAGTTGGTTTAAAATCAGAATTTCCCTTGTCAAAAATTGCTTACAGTACCTACAATACTTACACTATCAACGTTACTATTTACCCATAAGTTGGGTGAGGACAGATGGATTTTTGCCTTTCGTAAAAGCATTAGCACAAAGTGAAACACAAAAAGTCAAGTTCAGAATTTGAACTGGGAGTGATAGCACTTGTAAGGAAATGGACCCGATGAGATGAGTTGAAAACATGGCTGAGACTGTATGCATTTCATTTCACATTAATGCCCTTGAGGAAAGCAAGAATTTAGTCCTCCCCCACCCCAAGATGTGACTGGATTGTTCGGCAGACGGGGCTAGGGCTTTGGGCTTATGATAGCAACCGGTCTAGGAGACGTAAAACGCTGAATTCAAACGTTATTTGAAATAGAATTGTTTTTGACATTGAAATTGTGTACTTATGCTTAAATGAATTGTTTGAAATAGAAGTGATTTGACATTTAACTGTTTGTAAAAAAACTATACTTATACTAAATAGAATTGTTTGAAATAGAACTGTTTATCTTTATAAAAATGAATTTGGTATTAATAACCTACAATGGTTGATGTGCCATAAAACCAAACCAAACCAAACCAAAACTTACCTCTCATCTAAAAAACATCCGGGTAAAATGAGCAATAGATACGAGACACTGCTGGAGAAGCAAGGGCGAACTCATAAGTGACGTTCTTCTATGGAATCCTACACATGGACATGCCAATGTTGGCTGACCAGCGCGAACTTACCTACATCAGCTCTGTGCGGACACAGGATGTAGATTGGAAGACCTACTGGGGGCGATGGATGATAGGGATGGATGGAGAGAGAGGAGAGTCAGGGAAACCCATGATATAACTGTGATTTGATGATGATGATAATGCATTTATTTGACCCTAACAATTACTATCACTCTAGGTTAGAGTGGAACAGGGAATAATGGCAATGAAGGGGTGACACTATACTTGCCAGTGCTCCAGAACAGGAGTCTTACCATCGGATATAGTTTATTGTTCTACACAGTACACCCAGATGTAATATGCTTGATAACACACGAGGCACATGGGTATTTTCAGGCATTAAATAAACATACTTAGATAGTTAGAATTTGGGAGTACCTGTGGTTTAAAGACTGAAGTAGTGGACTTAAGTTTCGAAGTAAGCGAGTTCAAACCCCTGTCCCGCTAAAAAGTTCACTCTGGGAAAAGAAAGGGAATAAATCTCTTTTTTCCACAACAAGGGTTAAAACATTTGTGCTGTTCTACAAGTATGGGTTTGTAATTAAAAAACCCACGAAGGTTGATATGCCATTAAATAACGAAGAAAGAATCTAATTAGGGACATTAGAACCTAATGAATTAATAAAAAGAATGTATTTCGAGAGAAATATTTTATGTGTGTGTGTGTGTGTGTGTGAGAGAGAGAGAGAGAGAGAGAGAGTGAGAAAGAGAGATGGAGATAGTGTGAGACCTATCATAGGTTAGGCAATTTAGTTTAATGGCATATCGACTCTTGATGGTTATTTAATGTCAAATCCTGTTTATATCTGCATGCCTTTTAAGTGACTAATTTTTCGGTAGCTTTATTTTTAAACAAGTTAGAGTCATTTGTTTGGGCAAAGTTAAATGGCTTCATGTATTGCTATATATTGTTTTCACACAGTTAAATGGCTTCAAGTATTGCTATTTAACACCAATAACACTATTTAACATTACTCAATGGTTTCAAATATTTCTTACACAAATCATTTTTATTTATTTTTGATAATAACCACTAGTAAAAGATCAAACAGATTTATTTGCACAATAGATGGGACTCTATCAGGTACTTCCACTTCAGGACAGAGTGGGCCTGAGAGTAATGGTAAGGACTGGGTACTCCAAATTCCTGGGGGTGTCGTCATGGTGTAATGGTTAAAGCGATTGACTGCGGAATCGTAGTAAGCGAGTTCGTACACCAGTCGCGCTATTACGTTCACTTTCAGGCAAATACCCTTGGAAAAGGTGTGAATCCCCTTATCCTCCCAGCTATGGGTTAAATAGTACCACTACTGTTCTTCTAGAAGAATAGCTTTGGCATTAGATAACCTACAAAGGTTGATATGCCATTAAAACAAAAGAAACCAAACCAAACCATTCAAATTCCTCAAATTCCAGGACTGGAGCTTCATCATTAAATGTAGTTTAATTTCAAACCTTAGCCACAAAATGATTTCAAGTGTCGCTAACATTAATAATTCGTTTTTGTTCGTTTGCAAACAGTTAAATGGTTTCAAGTATAGTAAATAAGCTAATAGTTCAGTTTCCTTCAAACAGTGGTCCTGTCGATACTGCTATATGGATGCACGACATGGACGCTAACTAAACGGATGGAGAAAAAGCTTGACAGCAACTATACAAGAATGCTGCGAGCAATAATGAAGAAGTCATAGAGGCAGCACCCCAAAAAGAAGCAGCTGTACGGCCACTTACCGCTCATCACGAAAACTATCAAAATTAGACTAACCAGACATGTGGGACACAACTGGAACAAGTAGGGACGAGGTCATAAGTGATGTACTCCTGAGGGCCCCTTCACATGGACGAGCAAAGGCAGGACGACCAGTTCGAACATACATACAGCAGCTCTGTGTCGATACGGGATGAATTCCTGAAGACCTACCGGAAGCAATGGACGATTGCGAGGGGTAGTGAGAGAGGGTCTGGGATATCTGTGCTGATAACATGACATGATGATGATGATGATGATGATTTAACCAATAGATGGGACTCTGACAGGTGCTCCCACTGTGGACCTGGAGGTAATGACAATGAAAAGGTACCCTGCATACCCCAAAAATCCAGGACTGAAGCTTCACCATCAGCGGTTTTAGTGTCATATCTTGGACACTCGCTAGTGTGTCTTACCCCTTTATAACACTGTTGTCAGTGTATTCTACAACCCCAGCCGACCAGTTGGAGAACGAAAAAGAGAATGATAAGGACAAAGTGATATATTTCAGAATGCTGTATATATATATATATATATATATATATATGTCAGGTTGATTCAATAAATAAGGGAAATTTTTGAAAAAAAAGAAAAATATTTTTTCAGAATTCTTTTTCCATAAATGTAAACTTTGCATTGTTTGGAATTTGTTGTTAAAAAATAATCTCAAAATAGTTTTACGTCAATTCAAAATGGCTGTACATAAAAACAACGTGCTCAATGTCAGAACAGAGGTCTCTCATCAAATCTTTTGTGGCTGAGAAATACAAATCATGTGAAATTCTTTGAAGAATGTGTGATGTTTACGGAGAAACAAGTTTTGATTAAAAAATATTTTCACATGGACAAAACACGGATTTTCCACTTTGAGTTTAATAGAAAGTCCATCGAGTAGAAACATGCTGATTTTCCGGTAAAGAGAAAGTACCGCGATAAAGGGGGTCAATTTTGATGGTCATGCTGATAGTCTTTAACGTGGCACATGAAAACACCCATCATTATTACTTTCTTACAGGTACAACTGTCAAGAGTGTTTCCAGTTGCTTAATTCTTTGGCAAAATTTACCTAATTTATTGAATGACCCTTGTATATAAAAACCTAATGATCATTTTTTGTCATATATAGATGTCAACCCAGATATTCTGTTACGAAGTATCTCATATGCTTGGGCGCCTCTCGTGGTGAAATGATTAACAGGGTCGACTAGCAAACCCATGATTAGTGAGTTCGATTCTAACATTGTGCACTATGCGTATGAATTGCACCACAGCTTAGTGAAGCTTGGTAAAGAATAAAACATTGACTGTTTAGGCACTTTATGTACTGTCATCATTAACGAGCTTGGCCAGCAGGCCATTACTTCTGAGAGAGTGAGAGTGAGAGAGAAAGAAAAGATAACTTTTTGTTTCTGTGAACACATTTGAGGCTTGATAATTCGTTACTTTTTTTTTCCTTTTAACAGATGAGGTTTTCGAAACAATTTGAGAACCGAGAAGCAAGAATATTAGAACCCTCCCCCTCCCCTCCCCCTAAAAGCAAAAGCAAATAAAAAAACAACAATGTATACGCCGAAAAACGCTTATGTGACGAAGGGAGTTAACTCGCAATGACAGGCTAAAAGAAGATTGGCCATAATCCGATCAAATTTTCTGAAAGAAAAAAATTAATTGGATTGCTGTCTATTCTCAAGAGTGACTCCATTTATCAGATTAAATAAAAAAAAGATAATTCAAGAAATCTATCTTGATATGTTCGACATTTGTAATGGGAGAGCGCCGTACCATAATAAGATTAAAAAAATGATCAGTAGAACCGTTGAGTTCCCGTTGTAATACCTATCCATGATGATATTAATACCTTTATTTAGAGTAGATAACTCCTTCATTGCCATTACTCGCAGGTCCACTCGGACTTGGAGTTGTAATATCTGTTAAGGTCTCGTCTATGGATCAGAAAGATCTATTTGAAAATAATTAGTATTTAATTGGAATTGATGAAAACATATAAGAGTAAATTATTTGTATCAAGAATAGTTATTTGAAGCTATACAGCCCAGTGGGCGATGAGTGTAGAATAAACTGACAGCATCTTTGCTGAGAGGTAAACCCCACCTACGAGTGTCCTGGATATTACACTAAACAATCTGATGGCAAGGCTCCAATAATGTTGGTGCTTTGGGGAATGCGCAGTATCCTTTCATTCCCAGTTCCACTCTGTCCCGGATTAGTAGCACCTGATCAGGGTTCTGTCTATGGGTCAAATAGAACTGCTTGACATTTAAACTGAGTGTAAACAAATCACTTATGCTAAAATGAATTATTAGAAATAGAAATATTTGATCAGTTAACTGTGTGTAAACAAATCCTGGATGTTTAATTGAATTGTTAGTGGTACATACCAATACTTGGAACCATTTAACTTTTGTTGATTTATGCCAAATTGAATTAGTAGAAAGAAAGCAGTTTCATTACTTAATCATATTTACCCAACCCCTCCGCTCGGGTAGGATATGACACAAGGTCAATTTTTAAGCGGAGTTTAACGGTTTGAATTCACAGTTTTCCTTCTCCTAGACTAGTTGCCTCAAAAAGGCTGAAGAACCTTGTGTCATATCCTGCACGAGCGGAGGGGTTGTTAAATATGATAGCTGGGTGGGGGGATAATGGGTTTCATTCCTTTCCCATGGGTATAAGTCCTAAAAGGAATGTAAAAGCGTGACTGAAGTTCGAACTTGCTTCCTACGATATCAAAGTGTCTCACTTTAACCACAACATCACAGGGATTCCCTCTTGGGAACAATTAATAAATTGTACCGGTTTTGTTATTTTACGTTATATATATATATATATATATATATATATATATATATATATATATATTCTTATAAGGAATTTTATATTCAAGGATATCTCCCGTTGTGTTGTGATTAGCAAGGTAGACTAACAGACCATAACCACTGAGTTTGATTCTCATCTTGTGCTCCATACTTCTGACCTTGTGCCACAAATAAACTAAACTGAGTAAATAACTTCAAAATACCGCGTCTTTATATATATATATATACATATATAGTCTTTGGTATGACGCGACCTGAGATTGAACCCCTGTCTCCCGGACCATTGGCGAACACTCTAATGAGAAATAGGCTATGTAAATCCTAAATACCTTAAGGAAAGCGGATTTATCGTATCTTTGGGTAATTTCAAAGAAGGTTTTTTTTTAAAAAAAGATTTATAAAAAAAACTTGTGCCAATCAACACAAAGCTAAAAACAACTTCTCAAGAGTTGATTTTATCCCATCGTTGTTTTGTGTATCGAATATTTTGATGCTAATATATTACATATATATATATATATTACATCTTTGAAATCAATTAGGAGTAATTGTAAGATATCTTTAAAATGCATTAAAGATATTTGTTCATCATGGGCCATGCAAAGCTGAAGAGAACAATGTTATCTTGGAATAAAAGAAAATTTTGTACTAATGTGCTGTTCAAAAGTCTTCATAGAAATCCTAATTTTGACTAGGATTTTCTGTCATCTTATATTTTAATAGTTTTTTTTTAATGGCAAGTCACTAGGGTAATCCCAGTTCGACAGAGAGGTAACATCAAGATTGAAAAAAGGAAGAATTTTTCTGATCGATGCGCAGCTAAGTTTGAACTCCGTTTGAAATCTCTCTCTCTACACAGCCATCAGGATGGTGAGGCGTTTTCAATTCAAAACTGTCCCGAAGGCACAACCTCAGTCGTAGATCATCTTGTTTGATTGTCAAAAAGTGTTTTGATTTTTATAAGCCAAGGAAACACGTGTTTCTCAAGTCGAAAATCCATGAAAATCTTCTCTGGTGACGAATGTTCTCAGCTGGATGAATAGGTCTCTTTTCCGGATGATCAATAATGCCAGTTGATTAAATATAAAAAGTTTAATAACA
This sequence comes from Sepioteuthis lessoniana, assembly GCA_963585895.1. Classification (NCBI taxonomy): domain Eukaryota; kingdom Metazoa; phylum Mollusca; class Cephalopoda; order Myopsida; family Loliginidae; genus Sepioteuthis; species Sepioteuthis lessoniana. The sequence goes on along the minus strand of OY757925.1, from coordinate 77,476,938 downwards.
GTATATCAAATGAAATACTATCAACTATTGTATCTTATCTATAGTTATATAAAATGAATACTGAATCTGGACTGGATATATGTGTATCGGTTTTAAGTTAACTTTTGCGACTTGTTGAAATGCCGGAGTCATTCACTTAGTGCGTAGGTATGTGAATTTTCTTGTAGCAGCGATAAGCTTATGTGGAGTTTCATCTCGGTTGACTGCTATCAGAATTACGCCTCTCTCAATACTAGTCGATTCTTCCTCTTTGCAACCGAAACACCAGCAAACTCGTGACAAAAAGTCATTATACATACATTTCTTCATAATCCAAGTCTATACCAATGGTATTTGTCGCGCGTTCCACCAAACGCGTGAGTACGGTACGAGGCTTTTTAAAGATGGGTTCGGGTGCAGGACTGTAGTCCAGATGCGCCAGACATTCCCAAAAAGTGCCTCGGGTCTCGTTGGTATCCCCCTAAAAAGGGGGCGTCTCAGGCGCAAGGTGATAAACCTAGCTCTTCTGAGGAGGGTTAGAGCCTGGAGGACGACCCTTGAGGCACGAGGAATGTCAGTCTCGGCCGCGTGACGCAAATGCTAGCCCTCCCCGGCACCCGCACCTGTCAGCCTCGACTGATTACCGTATCCAGAGACTTAACACACCCGACTAGATCCGTGCTGTTGACACTATGGATGGCCGAAGTGTGCCCCATCTACTGGATTGGTACAGTTGCGTAAAACCGCAACACTTTTGCTACCAACTTTATACCAAATCTATTCCAATGCTGAAAATACACCCAAATCAGTTCAAGGGTCATTTTCTTTATACATACTAACTCATAACAATATTCCGATATTGTCAGCTAATAGCTGGCGGTTATCTATAGCTAGCTTTGAAATTCCCAATACGGCTTGACCTCACACTATACAGGATCACGTCTGGCAATCCCAACAATCAAGCTGTTCTCTAAGAAAACTACAAAAATCTGATTTTTCACATTAACCCAATCTAGACAGCAGTGAAGAAAGTCATGAATACGGTATTCTCAAAAGCAAGTTAATCTTGGAACATTATAATCAGTTAACTTCGCTACAGTTAATCGCGGACGCAGACACCCATTATAATTCAGCTGCAAAATGAATTGGAAAATAATCTATTTTTTAAGATTGAGTATTTTACATGTATTGCTCAAGTAAAATTCTCGCCATGATATGCTGTTTTTGTTGGGTTATATACATATTTACATATACAAACACAAAACTAAGAAAAACTAAGAAAAATTAAGTTCATCGCCTACACAGAGCCTCAGACTTCAGTGAAAAACCATCGGCTATCGCTGATGTGAAAAGTTCTAATGAGTGAATAATAATAATAATAATAATAATAATAATAATAATAATAATAATAATAATAATAATAATAATAATAATAATTCTGTTGTGAATTAAACTGAAAAATAATTAATTTTCTTTGCTGGAAAAAAGAGAAAAGATGGAATAAATACTAATTAGAATGAGGGGTTAATTAATTAATTAGAAGTTAAAAATGATTAATATATATATATATATATATATATATATATATATATATATATATATATATCAATAAACTAATTCTATTCATGAAATATTCTTAAGGTAGTTTATCTTTTTGTGAATGCGTATGAATACAAATCTTTGTTTTGTATTCGACGAACTATTTTCTTCGGCTATGTTCCTTATTTTAGTGTTTCGGTCGCGTACTCTGCATTGTATTTATTGTAGACTCAGTAGTGGTGTCAACCATCTATTGTGAAGTCCTACGCAAATGTAAAGAATTTTCTACCATTATTAGTTGGAGATAGCAGTCTTTTTTCTTTCATTTGTTTATTTTTGATAAGAGGTTCCCACATGCTTGTTTGATTCTATATCGGGTTTGCTGATAGGATCAACCGGACATACTGACTTCCTTCAGGCATCTCATTTGTCAATATTTCCCGGTCTGTTATGCGAATCTTATTCCATCAGGGTCCGTATTCGCATTTTTCGGATCAGCTGCTCCGGATTTGAAAGTGTCCTCACATGAAAAAGATTTTTCTGCGTTCTTTATCTTTAGGGAGCGACTGAACAATCAATTGATAACAAAAAAAAAAAAAAAAAAAAAGAAAAAGAAAAATTTTTTCGTATTTGTGTGGAACTCTTTAATGACAACTTTGATTCCACTGTAAATCTACCTGAAGAAGGCCTGGGGCTTTATAGTCGAAACGCTGTGAACAAAGAACAACAGTGAAGAGAAAATTATTCCGTATAAGATAAAATCTACTGCAAATAAATGGCGTTTAACAAAATTCAAACAAGAGCATAAAATCTTGTTTTTATTTTATTTTACTTTTTGGTGGGTATAAGAATAAAACTCAATTAGAATAGAATCTGAGATTCATCTCTCCACTGCTGCTACGCCCATAAATTTGGTCAAACCTACATATCGATGATCACCACACAGTATTAATCAATTCTCTGCACGGAGAACTTTAAATAAACTCAATGCAATGATTTTAAGGGTAATTCCTGAGGCGTAGTGGTTAATGTGCAGGATTACGATACATTAGAAAGAGTTTTCGAATTCCAGTTGCGAAGTTTACGTTCATTTTCGGACTAATGGATGAAACAAATTATCAGAACCAGTTATGTGTGAAATTGTACCACTACTATTTTTTTTACAAAGATGGCTTTGGCATTAAATTACACACAAAGATTGATGTGCCTTTAAACAAAAGATTCCAACCAAACAAAGCAAGGATTTAAAATCCCGTATTTTCTCACATCACTTTGTAGGTAGGGATAAGAATACGCAGAAAGATAAGACCAATCAAAATGTATCCCAGGCAGAAAGATAAGATCAACCCTATGAAAGTGGTGCATGAAGCAGAATGTATCCCATACAGAATGTTAAGACCATTCTATGAAAGTGGTGCATGAATCAGAATGAATCCCATGCAAAAATATAAGACCAACCCCATCAAAATTGAGCATGAATCAGAATGTATCCCATGCAGAAAGATAAGACCAACCCCATCAAAGTGTTGCCTGAATGAGAATGTATCCCATGTAGAAAGATAAGACCAGCCTCATCAAAATGGTACATGAATGAGAATGTATCCCATGCAGAAAGTTAAGACCAACCCCATCAAAATTGTGCATGAATCAGAATGTATCCCATGCAGAAAGGCAAGCCCAGAAAGTTAAGACCAGTCCCATGAAAGTGGTGTATAAATTAGAATGTATCCCATGCAGAAAGTTAACACCAGTCCTATGAAAGTGGTGCACGAAGCAGAATATGTAGCATGCAGTAAGACAAGCCCCATGAGGGTGGTACCTGAAGCAGCATGTATCTCATACAGAGATGTAAGAACAGCCCCATGAAAATTGTGCTTGAAGCAGAATATATCCCATGCATAAAAGTAAGACCAGCCCTAACAAAATCCAACCATAAAATCTCGCTGCACAGGATTTTGAAGAGGATACTCATCACCCGAACAATAAGTAATAATTCATTTAGAATGGTACCAAAAATACAGCACTGATAAAAGTATTATACCAAACATGCTAGATTACCAAAATAATTTTATCATAATTTGGTGAGTTTTAGTTTCTCTCTCTCCTTCTCTCTCTCTCTCTCTCTCTCTCTCTCTCTCTCTAAATATATATATATATATATTTATAAAAGAAAATTTTACCAATCTTTCTTCTACTTTTTTTCCTCGCCTTGTTGGTAAGGCAAAGAATACACTCCCTGTATTCACTGCAGCAAAGAAGATGAACCCTGCTTTGGAGAGATTACTTCGAATGACTCTAAACTGCATTTAGTGTTATGGCTTCAGTTCTAAAGAATGAAGTGTTTACTGGTTTGAAATGATTCTGAACTGTATTAATTCATTGGCTATTAAAACATTCATTGTACCTCTAAGTACAAAGTGTTTATCTATTCAAAGTGATTATGAACTTTGTTAATACACTGGCTATTTAAACACTAATATTACAACTAAGTATAAAACTAAGCTGCTTCTAATAGTGAGGCTCCACAGATAGGAACTGACAGTTACTACCGGGTCAGAATGAACCAGGAAATAATGGCAATGAAGGGATAATCTACATTCCTCATATGTCTAGAACTGTAGCCCAATATCAGATCCAGTTTAGTGTTACACTTTGGGTACCTCTTTTTCAGCAGGGGATATAGTCTGTGGACAGGGCAAGAGTCTTTTAAGGATGTAAGGTAGTCCACAAATTTCAGAACCGACCACCTCTTTTTTTCTAAATGTAGGTTCGATTTTGTAGAAGTCTCCTAAAGGTAATCAACTCAGAAATCTATGGGGGGGGGTCCTCGTAGTGTAATGGTTAAAGCACTGGATTATAGAATTGTAGTACGCGAGTTCGAACTCTACCCACGCTATTACGTTCTCTTTCGGACAATACACTTGGAAAAGGTATGAACCCCCTTATCCTTCCATATATGGGTAAAATAGTACGACTACTGTCCTAAAAGGATGGGTTTGGCATTAAAAATAACGAAGAACAAACAAACATCAGAAATCTATGTAACATTGTAAGCCATTAATTTGAAAATAATGACCGCTAAACTGAAGTGACTGTAGATACGAATTTATAAGTAATAAAAAACAACCAACTGATCCGATGGATAAGCACGATAAAGTTTGTAATAACAAGATGTACGTTATATCTGATATCTTTGTGTAAAAACTGTAATTAACGTAGGGTGGTCGAAATCATGAAAAATCACTCTGTCATTTATGTGGTTGCGCGAGAGGGTCAAGCGTACCGCCTTCTGAGAAATAAGCTCGGTTTTCTATGTCGGATATAGTCAGGTGGGAGAAGCCGTTGAGAGAATTGAAACAAGTTAGAATATGAAAGATACAAATTGGTTCCTCCTGTAATAAAGAAAGACCCGCTTAAATACGAAAGCCTCGCGAATCTCTGCCCGAACAACTGGTGACGATCACTATTTTCTCATATTTCGATGGCCTCTGTCACTTAAGGGAGTAAAAAAATGAATGACAGAAAGACCAACATTTGAGGCGAGTGGTGTCTTTGAATTTGTTTTATCTCAACCTCTAGATGATGATGGTGATTATCATTATCAGCTGCAGCAACATAGCAGCAGCTGCTCCTAGTTGATGAGAGTCGAGAAACTATGCAGAGAGTTGTTAGATCTAGCTTTGTTTACATAGTGTCAATATTTGTTAGAGAACTGTAAGAAAGCGACCGAATAAAATGGGGCTTACATACCCCCCAATGAAAACGAGTACTAACACACAAACACATGAAAATGAGCTTAAAGTGGGCTAAAGAGAAACAATCATAGCGTGTTGTTAATTGGATGAAAGTGATATTCAGTGGTGAATCAAGCATCTGAAATAGTTAAGGCTATCATTCAGGAACCTTTATCTATGAAAGATACTCGCATGAAGAAAACAAGCAATTTTCCAAGTCATTTATGATATGGATATGATATGGATATAAAGGGACAGGGGCGATGGTCTTCATTACCTCAATAATCGATGCACATTTATACATTGATATCCGGGATAATTTTCTCATTCTATCGACAAAAAATTGGTTTGATGATGATGAAGTCAGTTTTGTGGACGATAATGCATCGCGTCATCCATCAAATATCTATTAACTGCAATTCGAAAAAGTTGTAACCACTTTGATAAGGAATATTGTCTTGAATAAGTGAAATCTATGCCAGAAAGAATAGAGATTGTCATGAGCTGAAAGGTTCATAGGCTGAAAGGTTCAAATGATATCATTATATCAGCTTTGGATGACTTTTTGACCTATGGAATCTAAGCACTGCAACACCACTGGAAGAAGTGTGTAGACTGCTTGGGGGACCATGTTGAAAAATAAACCTCATTCGGTCACATTCAATGTAAGTATATGGGTAAGAGCATGAACTTTTCAGACAATCCTCCTAAAAGCTCGTGGAAATTCAATTAAGTACTAAATCTTTTTCTGTCAATGAATACTATATTTTTTTCCAAAATATTGTGTTATTTCATATGGCTTGGAAAAATATTGTGTTATTTCATATGGCTTGGAAAAATATTGGGTTATTTCATATGGCTTGGAAAATATTGGGTTATTTCATATGGCTTGGAAAATATTGGGTTATTTCATATGGCTTGGAAAATATTGGGTTATTCTATATGGCTTGGAAAATATTGGGTTATTTCATATGGCTTGGAAAATATTGGGTTATTTCATATGGCGTGGAAAATATTCTGTTATTTTATATGGCTTGGAAAATATTGGGTTATTTCATATGGCGTGGAAAATATTGGGTTATTTCATATGGCTTGGAAAATATTGGGTTATTTCATATGGCTTGGAAAATATTGGGTTATTTCATATGGCGTGGAAAATATGGGGTTATTTCATATGGCTTGGAAAATATTGGGTTATTTCATATGGCGTGGAAAATATTCTGTTATTTTACATGGCTTGGAAAATATTTGTTTATTTCATATGGCGTGGAAAATATTGGGTTATTTCATATGGCTTGGAAAATATTGGGTTATTTCATATGGCGTGGAAAATATTCTGTTATTTTATATGGCTTGGAAAATATTGGGTTATTTCATATGGCGTGGAAAATATTGGGTTATTTCATATGGCTTGGAAAATATTGGGTTATTTCATATGGCGTGGAAAATATTCTGTTATTTTATATGGCTTGGAAAATATTGGGTTATTTCATATGGCTTGGAAAATATTGGGTTATTTCATATGGCTTGGAAAATATTGGGTTATTTCATATGGCTTGGAAAAAGTTATTTCATTAATTTCAATGATTCTATTTAGTTTTTTTTAAAGGAATGTTCACTTATTAGATAACAAAATGTTTAGTGTCTTGTCTGTAATTTATTTATTTTCAGCTAAATAAAAGAGACCAAGATGAACAAATTCTCTATAGAGTGATTCCATAATTTTAACCAGGGTGATTAGTAATGAACTAGAATACGTATTTATCTAATATTTTCATTATAGAAATTCGGTATAACACTTCTCCAGCATATTTTAGAATATACATGACTTTTTTTAGAATCAAGAGTGAAGAGAGTGTCATAGAAACGTGGATGAGATACCGGTGAACGGCAAGATGAATGGATTCGTTTAGCCGAGTTAAAATATCTGATGAAACAGTTTATAGTCTTTTCACACTCATGTCCTTAAGAAAGGCATGAACCAACTCACTCTCAGCTATGGGTGAGTAACATCAAAACTGAGACCCTTTAGCTTTGTAAAAACAATGATTAATGAATTCTCGATAATTTCGATCTGTGTTACTAATACCATGTAATCCAGTAAAAATCGCCATATGTTACTTGAAGAGATTGGCTGCACCGAGTAACATTCATTGCTCAAAGAGATGACATGAAAGTGAATTAGCTGGTATGTCATCCTGATGACCTAATAGGTCATTTGGCACAACCAATCAGGTATCTCGTGACACTACAAGATCTAAAAAAGTTTGGCGCGTATTTTGTTATGAGCCGTTATTAAAGTGCATTAGTTTTCTCAAATAAGTGTAAAATATCTCATTTGTTTACGTCGGAAGACATTAAATGACAAGGGAGAAAAAAACCCAGGGAAAAACTATAAAGAAAGAAAGGAAAAAAGAAGGACGAAAAAGAGAAAGAGAGAGGTCACAAATAAAAGAAGAAAGAAAGAATAAAGAAAGAAAGAGGTGGAAGAAATAAAGGAGAGAAAGAAATGAAGGAAAGTAAAAGGGTAGAAATAAAAAAGAAAGAGAAGTAGCAAGGAAAAATACAATGAGAAGAATGAAAGAAAGAAAGAAAGAAAGGAAAAGTGAGTAGATTGAGAGAAAAAAAAACGAGAAAGAAAAAAGAAAGAAAGAAAGAGAGAAAAAGTGAGTTGATTGAGAGAAAGAAATAAAAGACGAGAAATAAATAAGAAATCTTGAAAGAAAGAAAGAAAGAAAGAAAGAAAAGGAATGAAAGAAAGAAAGAAAGAAAAGGAATGAAAGAAAGAAAGAAAGAAAAGGAATGAAAGAAAGAATGGAAGAAAAAGATAAGGAATGAAAAATGGGTGAAAGAAAAAGAAACAAATGAAGAAGGAAAGAAAGAATGAAAGAAATAAAGAAAGAAAAAAGAGGGAAGGAAATACGATGAATCAAGAAAAAAAGTAAAAGTGAAAGAAAGAAAGAAAGAAAGAAGGGAGGAAGGAATAAAAGAGAAAGAAAAAAGGCGAAAGAAATATGATAAAAAATCTGAAAGGAGAGAAAAAAAAAGAAATAGAGTAGGAACGAAAGAAGAAAAGAAAGAAAAAGGTAAAAGAAAGAAGTGGAGAGAAAGAAGGAGTAATAGGAAGGAGAGCAAATAAAAAAAAAAGAAACAGGGAAAAAGAGAAATGATGAAAGTAGGACAGTGGAAGTAGAGAATGAAATAAAAAATGAAGAAAGAAAAAAATGAAAGAAGGAGATCACGCTGGTATTGAAGAAGGAAAGGAATATTCGTACTGGAAGCAATCGAAAAGTATGGTGCCATTACCTAATTAATTGCGTTTTAAATAAGTAAATGAATCAGCAAGAAGCACCTTAATGACAAAACGTCAACAAAATTATATATCGAAAGCATTCAGGTGAAAGAAAAACCCAAGAATAGTCAGGTCAAAGCCTTTTACAAAATCTCATATATAAAGAAAGATAAAAGAAAAAAAGAATAAAAAGATGTCGATATCAAAGTGAATTCTACGAAAGCCATGTCTGAAAATTTTCATGCTGCCAAGCACCAAGGACTGATCTCATCTTAAAATGTTTTATATGTTCTCATAATGAATCACGTTCCTCGTTCAATAACTCTTTATTAGAGAGGAAAACCCTAGAAAGGACAATTCATTCAACATTCTTGACAAGATATCCGGCAATTATTGACGGCTAGTTTGCCCTCAACTGGTATCAAAATACTTTCAAGGATGATAATTAGCAGATCCTGAGGTTGCTTGAAAACAGAACCAGCGATAGATAGATATATGTATAAAGAAAGAAAGAAAGAAAGAAAGAAACATTGATATACAGGCAGACAGATATATAGATAGAAATACTGAAAGAAAGAAAGAAAGAAAGAAAGATAGATAGATAGATAGATAGATAGATAGAAAGAAAGAAAGAAACATTAAAAGAAAGAAAGAAAGAAAGAAAGAAAGAACCATCGATATACAGGCAGACAGATATATAGATAGACATACTGAAAGAAAGAAAGAAAGATAGATAGACAGACAGATAGATAGATAGAAAGAAAGAAAGAAAGAAAGAAAGAAAGAAACATTAAAAGAAAGAAAGAAAGAAAGAAACATTGATATACAGGCAGACAGATATATAGATAGCCATATTGAAAGAAAGAAAGAAAGAAAGAAAGAAAGATAGATAGATAGATACAAACAAAAAAAAACAAACAGATAAACATAAGTAGATGGATAGAAAAACATAAATAGAAAGAAAGAAAGGAAAAACATAGAAAGAAAGAAAGAAAGAAAGAAAGAAAAATAAACATAGAAACAAGCAAACATAAGTAGGTGGATTGAAACACACACACACACACACACACACATATATATATATATATATATATAGAGAGAGAGATAAATAGATAGAAAGAAACATTGTTAGACGTACAGACAGATTGATAGATAGAAAGGAAGAAAGAAAAATAAACAAAGATAGTTTATACAACTCAAGAATATCTAAGATTTTCGTTTTTTTGAAGATCAAATAAAGTTTAAAGTGGATTGCATTGAAGCTGTAATTGATATTCACTGATTTATAAAATTACGCTCGTGCGTGCGTGCGGAGAGAGAGAGAGAGAGAGAGAGAGAGAGAGAGAGAGAGAGAGAGAGATTTTAATCAAAGGACAGTGTAGAAATTGAAGCAAAAGCTCAAACAAGTCGCTTTTTTTTGACATTTCACATAACAGATTAAATATTATTTATCAAAAAACCTCTATTTAAGATAATTCATTGAAAGATGATAGACACGATTTATCAAATAGACAAATTAAACTTTACATTGTGATCCTTTGTAAATATTCCGAGATTCAACTACGACCGTATGCCGTCTTTTGAATTGCGGTCCCTTTGAAATTTTTGTTTAATTTCGAGGGAAGGGCGTCCTAATGGCCCTGTGGCTAACGTGCTTGACTGTGACACCCTAGTAAGCGAGTTCAAAATCCAGTCGCGTAATTACGTTCTCTTTCAAGATTATTTCCCTTATAGCTATGGGTTAAATAGTACAACTACTGTTTTTCTATAAGGAGAGCTTGGTATTATATAATCCATGAAGGATTAAAAGCCATAAACAAAGAAACTGTTGAAGTACATTCTACAAGTGCTTCGACTGGTACTTGTTTTCGTTTGCAAAGCTTCAATGTTGTAGGATTTGGAAATCGTAATATCGCAGGAATCTTGCAGGTTTTCACTTGATCCGGGTGACGAAAGAAGTCGATAAACGGGCATGTACAGTTTGGTTCCCGTTTCTATTGATGTTTTCTTTAATCAAGTCGGCCTTGTCAATGAGTTTCTCAAGCATTGTTTATAGGGAAGAGAATAGTTTAATTTAGTTTTTGGCTATTTTATGCCAAATCCAATTTTCTACATAAAAAACAGTTCCATTTCAAACAATTCAGTTAAGCAGAAGTACATTTTTTTTGTTTAAAAACAGTAAATGTCAAAACAGTTCTATTTCAAACAATACAGCTGAGCATAAGGACGCAGTTTTGTTCTATTTGACGCATAGATAGGACCCTACCAGGTGCTACCACTCCAGGCCAGATTGAACCTTTGAGCGATGGCAATGAATGGATACTCCGTATTCCCCAAACATTCAGAATTACTGGAACTTCACCATCAGATTGTTGAGTGTTGTATATCAGGACACTCGTTGGGGAGTTTTACAGCCGCAGCCGACTGGGCCAAGAGAAGAGAATACTCCCTGCATCTTTTAAAGGTTTCTGTCATGAACTCCCCCCAAAAAGAGTCCCTAAAAATAAAAGGTGTTTGCTAAGTCGTTCACAGAAACTGCAACTGACGAAATTCAAACCTAAAATCTCAGACTTTACCGGGTTCGCTTTGATAAAAGTGAACTTCAACCTGTCACCTGTCTATTAAGCGTCAGTACTTCCACTGGGTCTCCAAGAGTGTTGTTGTAAATGATGCCTAATTTTGAACATTAAACAATCAAAACGGATTAATATTCGTTTTGATTGTTTAATGTTCTAAAATTAGTGAGGTCTATTTATGAGGGTTTGTGTGTTGGTGTATGTGTCTCTCTCTCTCTCTCTCTCTCTCTCTCTGTGTTTGTTCTTGTGTGTGTACGTTGATGTGAATATTTTTTTGTGTCTGTATGTCTTTCTGTATTTGTATGTGTATTTGTGTGTATGTACTTGTGTATGTATTTGAGTGTGTATTTGTGTGTATGTATTTGTGTGTGTATTAGTGTATATATGTGTGTGTGTATTTGTGTATGTATTTGTGTGTGTATTTGTGTGTGTATTTGTGTATGTATTTGTGTATGTATAAGCGTTACTAGACGCATTTATATGATAGTCTGTGTATCTTTGTATGTGTCTGTGTATGTAGGTATGTGTGTTTGTGAGTTTATGTGTTTGTGTGTCATATATATATATATATATATATATATATATATATATATATATATATATATATATATATATATATGTGTTAGTGTGTGTGTGTGTGTGTGTGTGTGTGTGTGGATGAAAAGCGAAAATCCTTTTGATAGACGTGAATATCAAATTCAGATTAAGATGATGCGAAGCAAGAGAGGAGACAAAATAGTAAAAACACGGATTAACAAAAAGCAAAACAAAAACAACCCCCCCAAAACAAAAAAAAATAATAAACAAACAAACAAAAAGCAAAGAAAAAAAGATAATATTCTTAAAGAAATACACAAATAAATCTCATGTTATGAAGACAAACAAATACAACTGCAATATCGTTGGAATGGTTAAAGATAAAAAAGAAAAAAAAACAAACGAAATCTTTAAATGGAGGCCTAATTAATATCAATGCAGGAAGAATGCATGAAAAACAGGTCTGTGTGATAAAAGAGAAAGTAAACCCGAAGGATAAAAGTTTCAGTTGTTTTGTAAGAGGCAGAGAACAAAGAGGTAGATAGAAAATGTACTGCAAACTTATTCCCTCCCATTTCCTTACAAAGACGGTTAGTAATTAAACTAAAGAAAATTCGCTTTCATAATGTAGCTATCTTTTAGCTGGCTACATAGTAACCTTATAATAACAATCTCATTCTATTATAATTATACTCCCTGCGAGTTTTTTTTTAATACCAGCTTTAGCTAGTAGTATTTCACTAGAGTCTGAGTGACACCAAGTCTCCCCAGGTCTCCAAGACTCTTTACAGTATTTTTGGCAATATTAACAATACTGTTATCTGGATTGTCTCGTTTTTTTCCTAGGAAACCATTACAAGCATATCAACTAAAGTTGACATAACCTTGACGCTCAAATTCCATAGCATTTACAGTTCTCTGGCAAGATCCAAATATTTGGCCATCTTTTCGCTTTCTTTTTGTTTCACTCGGTCGTTTTCACCAGGTTACAAGTTCCATTGGCCAATTCAGATGAGTGTTCACCAATGTTTTGGGAGACCTGGGTTCAATCTCCAAGTCGAGTCATACCAAAGACTAAAAAATGGTACTTGATGCCACCTTGCTTAACACTCAGCATTATATGGTAGGGTAAAGTGGAATAATCCAGGGAAAGGATTAGCGCCCGTCTATACACCTTGGTGTAGTAGCTATTGAAAAAGGGAGCCTTCGGGTCACCCTCGACTAAAGTCGCAACTTTACTTACCTCTCATCTGACAAACCATCCAAGACGTACAAGACATGCGGGGGAAGTAAGGAAGAACTTATGATAGATATTCTCCCGTAGATTTCTTCACATGGACACAGTAGTTTTGGCAAAAGAGCAAAAAATTTAAATTCATTTGCACGATTCTGATACTGGATGACGTGTAGAGAACCTGGCTAAAGCGATGGCCAATAGGGACGGATAGCGAAAAAGACTCAAGGGAATCTCTGCAATCAGCATGACGTGAGGATTAGGATTATGATAGATTAAGATTCATAAAATGCTAGGCTGCAGTGTGGTGTAATTGAAACTTTTGGGCTTTTAGCAGGAATGGAATTTCTTAGAACTGCATCATTGGGACAACATCTTCATAAGCCTTTTTCTATTACCATCAGTTTCAAAATGATAAATTGATCGACAGATATCTATCTATCTATCTATCTATCTATCTATCTATCTATCTATCTATCTATCTCTTTCACACGAGCAGGATGTAACAAGTTATTTTTTAAACGGAATTTAATAGGTTTGAGTGAAGAGATTTTTCTTTCAAAACCAATTGGCATACCTGAGTTTAAGTGCCCAGATAGTCCTACTATTTACCCATAGTTGGAGAAAGATATTTTTACTCATATTGTTCTCAACCCCCCCCCCCACACATACACACACACTTACACACACACATATATATAAGATATATATATATATATATATATATATAAATATAAGATATATATATATGTGTGTGTGTGTGTGTGTGTGTGTGTATATGTGTGTGTGTGTGTGTGATCATTCAATAGAATAGAGAGAGAATTTTGCCTAAGGAGATGGCATAAGAAAGAAAATTAACGGTCACACCTTTCTTAAGGAAATCAATAGCGATGGGTCTTTTCAAGTGCTGCGAAGCCTGTCAATATAACCCTCTTTACTTACCGTGGAGTTTGTGCTTGTTTATTAAGGTTTTATAGCATATGAACCTTTGTAGGTTATTCAATGCCAAATTCATTTTCATACAAATAAATAGTTCTGTTTCATACAATTCAGTTTAGCATAAGTATACACTTTAATTGTCAAGACATATTTATTTTAAGCTATTCAGTTTAGTCAAATGATTCTATTCCAAGCCATTAAGTTTAGCTGTTTAGTTCTATTTGTCCTATTGATAAGACTCTATCAGGTGCTACCATCACAAGCTATCGTAGACCTGGGAGTGATGGCAGTGAAGGAGTACTCCACATACCTCAAAGCTCCAGTATCATTGGAACATCACAATCTGATTGTTTAGTGTCAAAAACAGGACGCTCGTTGTAGGGATTTTACCTCTCTGCAGAGATGCAGTCAGTATATTCTACAGCCCCGACCAAGCCGACGGGGCCACAGGACACGCGGTGAGGGGGAGGGGCGGTCTTACTCCTTTGCAGAGAATCAATCGGTATATCATAGAGCCTTTCCAATCGACTGGGCTACAGGACATTCGTTGTTGGGGAGGTCTTACCTCTCTGCAGAGATGCAGTCAGTATATTCTACAGCCCCGACCAAGCCGACGGGGCCACAGGACACGCGGTGAGGGGGAGGGGCGGTCTTACTCCTTTGCAGAGAATCAATCGGTATATCATAGAACCTTTCCAATCGACTGGGCTACAGGACATTCGTTGTTGGGGAGGTCTTACCTCTCTGCAGAGATGCAATCGGTATATTCCACAGCCGCCTCCAGCCGACTGGGCTACAGAACATTCGTTGGTGGGGTAGCCCTCTGCAGAGATGCAGCTGGTATATTCTACAGCTCCTCATCCGAGCCGATTGGGTTAGGTAATTCTGCATATTTCTTTTCCATGGATTGTTTTTCGATTCTGTCTCGTACGGAGAAACTCATATTTACTCCATCACACCTTCTTTTGTAAATTCAACTTGTTTTAAACTTCTTAGCCACCATAAATTTAATGAGAGACATTGTTCAAACCTTGAACACTTTGATTTGCCGGTATTTTGAATAGCCTCAAGACATATATTTCTCGTGGATTAAATTGATTTTTAGTATAAACTAATTTCAAACAATTCAGAGTTTAGATTTATGAAAAAAATGTTTATAAAGATGTTTTTCTTTCTCTTTTTTAGAAATTTCCGCTGATTGAAAACCCTCAAAGCTTTACACACACACACACACACATATATATATAAGACATACATTCCTATCAAAAAATCTTCATTGTATATGCTCGAAGATGTGTCTCTTGAAGTGGACTTCGATGTGTGAAACACGTGTAGAGGGCAAATATATAAAATAAAAAGGTAAAATACCAAATTCAAATTTATTTGCGGACCCATTTATTTTAGACTGTTTACTTTTTTTCTCGTTGGACCGTTAACAAATTTATATATATATATATATATATATATATAACGATAATTTTAAAGGAAAGCGTACATTTACCGTTAAAGAAATTGGTGCAAGATTTATATTTTGCTTAAAATTTGTCACATCTTTTAAAATTAAAATGTTTATTTGCGTCCACTTTGTTTATAAGTTCATACTCTTTATCTCTGTTTTCGAACACTCTTTCCTCATTATTGATACAAAACACAAACACAATATATATATATATATATATATATATATATATATATATATATATATATATATATATATACCTGTTTACTTATTTGCATTGGTAATTTTCTCTTTTCTATCCTCTAAATAGGCGAGAAGACAATTTTTTAGAGGAAATTATGCAATTACCGCTACAGAAATTGACGCAATATCTAAATTTGCCAGACTGTACTCTGGATGA
Source organism: Sepioteuthis lessoniana (assembly GCA_963585895.1). Lineage (NCBI taxonomy): Eukaryota > Metazoa > Mollusca > Cephalopoda > Myopsida > Loliginidae > Sepioteuthis > Sepioteuthis lessoniana. Next base: position 77,461,249 of record OY757925.1, on the reverse strand, counting down.
CACGACTTACGTAAATAGATGATATCTATGTATCTATGTATCTATGTTTTTAAACACAAGCGCACACACACGCACACCTATATATATATATATATATATATATATATATATATATATATATATATATATATACCAACCCCTCTGTATAAGCAAGGCGTCACACGAGGAGTTCAACAGGTTTGAATTCAGATTTTTCTTTCTTCTTGACCGGTTGCCATACCAAGGTTGAAGATCTCCGACTACCCCACTATTTAAAATTGGTGGATACCCTTCCCAAGAGTATTAGCGCTACACGAAATGCAGACAGTCTCCTCCAGGATTTGAACTAACGTCACGGTGTTTATTTCTGACGACATTTACCCTCCTATATATATATATATATTATAAGAGTTTTGGTTGTCACTCAATCACTTTGTTGGTATGTGTCAAACCAAGTGCATTATGATATGTATAGTGCTCAATATCTAGGATAGAGCTATTATATAATAATAATAAATATACATGAGAGATATATATTTAATTCATGGAATATTGACTGCGAACCTGGGTTTCATGGAGTTTTTTTTTACAAAAAACTCCAAGAAACCCAGGGTCGCAGTCTATATTCCATGAATTATATATATATATATATATATATATATATATATATATATATATATATATATATATATATATCAGTCAGTTCATATCTATCAAGCTATCCATCTTGTAGCCATTATCCCCTATTGTCGCCATTTTTTGTATTTTGTAGGAAATGTAGAAATGACTATAAAGTTTTTAAGGAAATTATGCAATTACCGTTTAAGAAATGGACGCGCCATTTGTATCGTTAGTTATAAATCTGTTATTAAGATATTCATTCAATTATTTCTTTTTTGTTGGGACTTTGAGGTTTCTACTTTCACTTTGTTTCAAAATAGGATAATAGAAAATCAAGATTCGAATACAACGTGTTTTAGGCTAATCTAATAATCTGAGATGATAAAAATTCTTGCTCCATTCCAAAACAGTAGGAATGTGGAATCAGATCCAGAGAAATGGCTTAAAATGATGAAATTCACATTGCCAATATGGCGAATGTAATCCGAATTAAATAACAACGATATTTGATTGGAGGAAAAATATGACATCGCGTTACATGACTATGAAATCTATGCAGTACCAATTATTCTACAGGGATTAAAAGATAACGTTTTTAGAATTCTGATAAAAAAAAATTTGATACATATCTTGCCTTCGATCAGTTATTCGAACATCACAAAAAATACCTAGATGTTTTCTCAAAAAGAAAGAAAAAAATGACCTCATATTTTAGCGAACTTTGATTTTTTTTAGCAATTCAATATATACAATCCACAGAAAAATCATTTTACTTAAGCCCAAAATGAGACGTCGCTTTGTGCAGTGGTCAGTCGTCTGGGCGCGAATCGAATCTTAATGTGTTTGGTTTGGGTTGGCTTGGTTTTGTGGCTCATCAACCATTGTTGTTTATTTAATGCCAAATCCCGTTTTTCATAAATATTAAATATACGATTTGTTAACACATTTTGTCGATGCAAACAGTTAAATGAACAAACAGTTCTATTTCTAACAATTCCATTTAGCATAAGTCAACAAAGTCAAATAGTTATAAGTATTGCTGTGCATCATTAACAATTCAATTAAACATCAGTCATTTTTTACTCATAGTTAAATGATCAAACAGTTCTATTTCTAATAATTTGATTTAGCGTAAGTGATTTGTTTGCACTCAATTGAAATGTCAACCAGTTATAATTTACCCATAGATAGGACCCTATCAGGGGCTACCACTCTGGACCCAGAATGTACCAAGGAGCGATGGCAATTCCCAAATATCCAAGGCTAGAGCCTCGCCAACAGATTGTTTCTTGACATATCTAGTACACTCGTTAGGAGAGAGTTTTACCTCTCTGCAGAGATGCAGTTGGTGTATTTTACAGCTCTAGCTGATTGGGCTATTAATGAGTTCGATCCCTGATGATTGGCCAGTACTTTAGTTTAAAGTCAAATTAGGCTAAAACTGGTAAATGACTTTAGGCTTCTAACGATTAATGGTTAACAATGTAGGTTAGCTGACTATTATTAGTGAGTTCGATCCTCATCATGTTCTTATAATAATTTTAACATTGGACCAAACTAAACTTAGTAAATCACTACGATCATCTCGCTTATTATAATGGTTAGCAATCAAGTCTTTTATCTTAGCATCGACAAGCCCCATTTTGTGTGTAGTAGAGAGGTTATGGGTGAGAAGAAGAGAGAGTAAAAAAAGGGATAAAGAGTATGAGCATATGTGAGAGAAAAAATGACTGAGAAAGAAAGAAAGAAAGAGAGAGAGAGCAAGAGAGAGAGAGAAAGAGAAGGGGGCTGAGTGTGTGTGTGTGTGTGTGTAAGAGAAAGAAAGAGAGAAAGAGGGAATGAGGGAGAAAAGAGAGAGAACAGAAAGAGCATAAGAGAGAGAAAAAGTGAATGGGTGCAGGTGCGCGTGCGCGTATGAGTGTGTGTGTGAGAGAGAGAGAGAAAGAGAAAGAGATAGATTGAGAGAGAGAGAGAGAGAGAGAGAGAGAGAGAGAGAGAGAGAGAGAGAGAGAGAGAGAGAGAGCGTTTGTAGGTCGCTTAGAAAGTAGTATATCCAGTATTATTATATTTACTTGCAATGAAAGAAACGGAGATTGGTGGTATTGTAGCAGGGGCTGAACCTTATCACCGATTATCCATTAAAAAAATTATAGACTTCAGCAGTCTGTAAAAATAGCGTCTTTTAAAAAATAAAGGTGTACTAGAATTTCTCTATGCAGAAAAAAACTGTACCTAAAGATATACATCGAACATTTTGAGAACGGTTACGAAAAGCAACACAATTTGTCACTAATAATGTACACACAGGTATAAGCTTTCAAATATACGGAGAGTTCGGAAAGATCTATTTGACCCATAGATGAGACCCTTATAGCTCCTAGCACTCCACGTAAGAGTGGACCTGAGCTTAATGGCCATGAACCAGATGACTCCACACTTTTCAGAAATATGGCAGGAGTCATAGTACCTGTTTGGGTGTGGAAACTAGTACTGTTTGAGATAATGTTTAAAATTATTTTGAATTACTATAGTCAACCATCTTCAAGGGTGATCCGAAGGCTCGCTTTTCGATAGCTACTACACCAAGGGCGCTACTCCTTTCCCTGGATTGTTCCACTTTACTCTTGATCCGTACTTTATAATGCTGAGTGTTAAGCAAGGACGAAACAAGTACCATTTTTGAGTCTTTGGTATGACTCAACCAGGGATTCAACCCAGGTCTCCCGGGCCATTGGCGAACACTCTAACCATTATACCAATGTCCGGTTGGTCTTAAAACATTGATATTCCAAGTAAATATGAAGTGTTTATTTGTTTAAAATGAAGATACATTTTTATACTGAATATAATTAAAAGTCATTACTGCAGGATTTGTTTCATCATGCAATAACCCCAAAATGTTGACATATTTTAAACCAAGCAAATAGGCCACAAACAAGCTACCCATCAACCAACAACCAACCAAACAACCAAGCAAGACAGCAAGCAACCACCCATTCAAGCAAGCAACCTCCCATCTAATCAACAAACTAAGTAACCAAGCAACCAACCCACCAAGCAAACAAGGTACCAAGCAACTTACCAAGCTCCCAATCAACCAAGTAAACAAGCAACCATCCAACCAAACAAGCAAGCAACCAACTCACCAAACAAACAAGCTACCAAACAACCTATCAAGCTTCCAATCAACCAATGAACTAATCAACAAAGCAAGCTACTAAGCAACCAAGCCACCAAGCAACCACCCGACAAAGCATCCAACGAACTAAACAACCAAGCAATCAAGCTACCAAGCAACCTACCAAGCTTCCAATCAACTAATGAACTAAACGAACCAAGCAACCAAGCAACCAACTAAGAAACCAAACAACCACCCAAGCAAGCAAACAACCAATCCCCAAGCAAGCAAGTAAGCAACCCCCAAAGCAACCGAGCGACCAAGCAAGCAACCAAGCAACCTAGATATCGATACAATCTTCGACTGATTAAAAAAAATAAGGTCCCACAAACATTACCGTAAATCAGCCTATCATTGGATAGGTTATGGTTTATTTGTTTAAAGGCATATAAACTTTCATGGGCTATTTAAGGCGAAAGCCATCTTTTTAGAAGAACAGTAATGGAAATATTTAACCCTAGCTTTTGGGATAAAGGAGTTCATGCCTTTTTCAAAGGAATTAGTCGGACAGTGATCATAATAGCGCAACTGGAATTCGAACTCGTTTACTAAGATATCGCAGAACGAATTGGTTATAGAGTCATATACGGGATACCCAAGCGTAATATGCATCATAGTACAAAGCTATGATGCATACAATCCATCACCGGATTTTTATCCAAAACCTAGTGTGAAGGAAGGCAGAGATGTTATGATTTCAATTTTTTTTGCCACTTTGGTTTTTTTCCTATTGACAGTACACTCCAAAAAAGATGAGGTGTTCCGCTATTTTTATATTTCAAATCAACTGGGACTGAAGCTGAAAATATGCCAGTAAATATACTTAGAGCTATAAAAGCCCGGTAAATAGATATAGAAGAATGTATTATATGAGAAATAAATATTGTTTGTTTCTATATATGTATGTAAGCATATATATATATATATATATATATATAGTAAAGTTGGCTCCCTTTTCGATAGGTACTACACCAAGGTGTAGGGGAAGGCGCTACTCCTTTCCACTGATTATTCCACTTTACCCTTGATCATTACCTTATAATGCAGAGTGTTAAGCAATGTAGCATCAAGTACCATTGTTTGAGTTTTTGGTATGACCCGATCAAGGATCTATTGGCGAACACTTACAATTATGCCAATGTCACCGGCTCATTGTTCGAGTGGGTAGAGTGTTCGCCAATGGTCTGGGAGACCAGGGTTCAATCCCAGGTCAGGTCATCCAAAAGACTTTACAAATGGTACTTGATACCTCCTTTTTAACACTCAGCATTATAAGGTGCGTATCAAGGTTAAAGTAGAGCAATCCAGTTTTGTAGCTATTGAAAAGGAAGCCTTCGGGTCACCCTCGACTACAGTCGCCAACTTCACTTTACCTTTGTATATATATATGATTTTGAATAATAGAGAGCGAAAATTATATATATATATATATATACTTGAAAAAAATTTTTGACGGGAATACACAGTATAAACTTTTGTGGCTTAATAATTCATGTGTAGTGTTCGTGAACGTACGCAATTCATTTAATAAATAAGAAGAATGAGTCGAAAAAAATCCCATCAGGAGGAAACACAGTCTCTTCGGTATGGAAAAAAATTCTTCGATGACCTAGTCTGTAAAGAAAATTATTTTGACAGTCTTCAGGGCCATAAAAGGACTCAACATCATTGATTTCCTTGAAAAGGTACTACAATAAATACTTGAAAAATTCACCTAATTTATTGAAACACTTATGTATATACGCGGGATATCCTAAGCCCGGCCGACAATACTACAAAAATGTTGAATTGAATTTGGCTTTGGGATGAACAGACAAAAGTTGACATGCAGAAAAAAACCAACCAACCAACCAAGTCTTCTCGCAATTATGGTACGAAGCCACGATTGGCCATTTTCTACGATAGAATTTGCATCTTCGCTGAGGATGGGACATATTTTTGTTTACTGCAGTTATATAAAGGGCAATTATGTTCCATCTGATCAGTCTCCATTTACGTTGTTACCATAGGAACAGATTACAAAAACATGAAGTTCATATTCATTGTACCCGGAGGCAAATAAAAGAATACAATTAATGAATCTAACTATTAAAAATACATCTTTATATTTAGCGATGACCATGAAGACAAACAAATAAACAAACAAGCAAACAAACAAACAAACAAACAAAACAACACACAAAAAAATTCTCATTCAAAAGGATAAATAAAAAAAAATGGCCCCGAGATTCTGTTGACAATCTAGGCAAGTATGGAAGCTCATTTGAATCAAAGTAGTTAAGTTATTTGCATCCCTATTTTTGCTATTGTAATTTGCACTGTCTCAACACGTCTCTGATAAACAATGTTTCCATCATAGACGAATGAAAATAGAACGAGATTGAAATAAACCGCTTGGATCTGTTACAACTGTTTTAATAAGTTTTTTTTGTAGAAATATGGGCTTGAAAGGGGAAGATAAACACATTAATAAGATACCTGGCAGTCCCAGCTTAAATGATATACAAAAATTGCTCCGAGCGGAACAGCTCATCTCTTTTGGAGAGTACTATCAATGGGAACTAAAATTAGCCCCCAAAAAGTGAAAGTGAAAGTGAAAGTTCTTTTTTGTAGAAATATGGGCTTGAAAGGGGAAGATAAACACATTAATAAGATACCTGGCAGTCCCAGCTTAAATGATATACAAAAATTGCTCCGAGCGGAACAGCTCATCTCTTTTGGAGAGTACTATCAATAGGAACTAAAAATAGCCCCCTAAAAGTGGCATGATAAAAAAAGAATGCATAACATCTCTACCTTCCTTCTCACTACGCCAAACATAAAAGTCCGGTGAAGGATTGTAAGAACCTGAAAATAAAGATGAAATTATATTAATAATAATAATAATTATAATAATGGTGTGAACTATTTCCGTGAGAATAAAAAGGATGCCGCAGTCGAAAAAGAAGAACAAAAGGGCGACTATATATATAGACACGCTCACCCTCAAAGAAGCCAAAACGAGGCGGATAAATTTGGCCATGATCTGGATTGACTATAAAAAGGTTTATGATATGGTATCACAAATGAGAATTATAAACTGTTTAAAGATGTACAAACTAATAAATTTTATCATTAATCCTATTTACTCAACCCGTCCGCTCGGGCAGGATATGACACAAGGTCAATTTTTAAGCGGAGTTTAACAGGTTTGAATTCAGAGTTTTCCTTCTCCTAGACTAGTTGCCTCACCAAGGCTGAAGAAATAAGTCTGCCCTACTATTTACTCATAGCTGGAAGGAGAATAATTGGATTCATAACTTTCCCAAGGGTATTAGTGCTATGTGAAATGCAATCAGTCTCGTCCAGGACTTGAACTCGTGTCGCCGTGTCCATTTCCTATGACGATAACTATTACACCACGACTCCTCCATTTCATCATTAATGCCTTGAAGGTGGAATTGATTGCAGGAGATCAAACCCTAGCAGAGGTATCAATCCTAAGAGGCATCTTACTGAGAAACTCGATTTCACCACAACTGTTCGTTAGAGCAAGGATGCCACTCAAACAACATACTAATGGAATGAACGGGGTTGGGGGTATACACATTTTCAAAATCACAGGAAAAGATTAATCACCTTAGGTACGTGGATGTTATAAAGGTATTTGCAAAAAAGTAAAAATAACTGGAGACCCTGGTTCAAGGAATAAGAATATACAGCCAGGGTATGCGAATGGAATTTTGGCATTAAAAATTTGCCATGCTCATAATGAAAACCAGCAAAAGGAATAGAATTACCAAAGCAATTGCATTATGACACTTAGAAAGAAGAAACCACAAGTCATCATCGTCATCATCATGTCACTCTGCCAGCGGGGATATCCCTGACCCTCTCCCGCTACCCTTCCATATCATCCATCGCTCCCCGTAGGTCTATTAGGCTACATCCTGTATTGGCACAGAGCTGTTGTATATAGGTTCTCCACGCTACAAGCGTTAGAAAACACACACACATACACACACACACACACACACACATATATATATATATATATATATATATATATAAGAAATTTAGTAGCCTAGGCGACATGAAACCCTCTAGTACTTGGAAATATTGGAAGCAGACACCATCAAACAAGCAATGATGAAAGAAAAAAAATTAGAAAAGGGTTCCTCAGAAGAATGAGGAAGCTTCCCGAAACCAAGCTTTGCAGCGGGAATTTCAACAAGGGGATAAACACCTGGGCAGTTCCTCTTGGAAGATATTCGGGACCATTCTTAAGATGGACGAGAGAGAAACTCAGACAAGTAGACCAAAAGACAAGAAAGTCGATGACTATGCAAAAGGAGCTATACCCGAGAGATTACAGAGATAGACTATATATGTCAAGAAAAGAAGTAAGAAGAGTACTCGCAAGCATTGTGGAGTGCGTTGACGCATGAACGTAAGGATTCGAGAACTAAATTAAAAAGAGAGAAGAATGATTTATTGCAGCTGCCAATCACTGCAGTGGCAATATAATAACAAATTATAAAAGAAAAAAAAAAAAACAAGAAAGCAGAAATAGGATGGAAAATAAATGTTTGGATATTTCAAGCGACAACCTAGACTGATTGCACAGAAGAAGACATGGACATGGCTAAAAAAAAAAAAAAAAGAAGATCTAAAATGAGAAACTGAATCTCTACTAATAGCAGATCAAACGATGGCATAAGGGCCAATTTTGTTAAAGCGAACATGAATAAGACGCAATAGAGCAGTGTAGGTTATGTGAAGTAAAAATGAATCGGTTAAACACATTCTAAATAAACGCAGCAAACTAGCATAAAGTGAGTACAAGACCTGGCTTGACTGGGTGATCCACTGGAAATTGTGTAAAAGATTGAATTTTAACCATACTACAAAATGCTGGGGTGTCCTCGTGGTGTAATGATTAAAGCGATGGACTGCGGAATCGTAATAAGCGAGTTCATACTCCAGTCGCGCTATTACGTTCACTTTCCGGCAAATACCCTTGGGAAAGGTATGAACCCCCTTATCCTCCCAGCTATGGGTTAAATAGTATCCCTACTGTTCTTCTAGGAGAATGGCTTTGGCATTAAATAACCTACAAAGGTCGATATGCCATTAAACAAAGAAACGGAACCAAATACTACAAAATGCAAAAAAATGATCAAATACTTGGATCTTGAAAAAGAACTAAAAAAAAAATTATGGAACATGGAAGTGACAGTGATACCAATTATGATTGGTGTACTTGGAACGGTCCCCAAATGCAAGCTAAAAGGGTTGGAAGATTTGGAAATCGAACAACAAGCTGAGAATACTGCAACTACAGCATTTTTGAGATCAGTCAGAATACTGAGAAGCGTCCTGAAGACTTGTTGTCACTCAGACTCCTGCGATCCCTCACCTCAACATACACTGATGTGAAAAAATCGTTTGGAGTAATAACGATAATAATTTCATTGTTCCAACTGATATGAAACGCGTGAGAGCAATGGAAAACTGAAAAAAAAAACAAATAAATCTTGGGAAAATGAAGATAATGGTAATGCCAATTATAGTCGGAATACTTAGAACAATCTCATAGAACAAAGGAAGAAGACCCAGGGGTGCAGCTATAGATTTAAATATTACTAAGACGATTCCAGAAGAACCGAAGAGATATACTGCCACGTAGACTACAGTGATAGCCACTAGTTATTACTGGCGGGAAAAACTCATCGAGTAGAATAATAATATGCTCATTTATACAAAGCATCCTTTTTCAATGCTGTTTTGTCCACAGAACAAAAAGACTTGTAAACCTCTATAATCCTTTGTAATAAAATTGGAGACATGTTGAGAAGCGTATAAAGATTAATAAAAAATTCACAAGTTGATTAATTATTTACATAACACAAGGATTTAACAAGAGTTATAAAATATATCTCTTCTCAGAAATCATACAACTATGAAATTCACAATACAAAAACGTTTTTATTTTTTTATTTTAAAGTTGATAATGTTTGAAAGTTATAGGGGAATTGATTCCAAATCCTATATTCTTTATAGTTGAAACTCCTAGAGTCAGACTGTCTAAATCTAGGATATTAATAAAAGAACAGTGTTCACAAGTCACACATCACATAAACCATTAAACATTCTAGTCATGTACACGTGTTAGCTTAGTTTGGCTCAAGGTCAGAGCTATGGGGCACAGAGTGAACACGTTATTGTTATTTCCTAACTATTACTCAACACAAGGCGCTAAAATTACTTATTTTAGTCATTTATCAATCTGTTCAAATACGTTCTTTTTCGGATAAAGATAAATTCTGAATATTATGAGTGTTTTTCTTGTGTGCAGAAACGAATCTGGGTGTTTATTTGAACGTATTTATGTATTTCTTTTATCGATTGCAAATACGTCGTCGTTTTCTTATTCACTGTGTACTCATGAATTTTTAACATACAGCTGCCCATGTGAAAAAGACGAATCTGATATTGCCTGTTTGACTATTTTGGTGAAAAATATTTTTGTACATAATATCGAAGTCACTCCAACTTCATTAGTCATGAATGACACATTTTGACATCAGACGATCTCGGAGGTAAAAATGGCATTGTTTATTTTAAATATGTAAGGTCAAATCAATATTCATACAGAAATATCTTGTCTGAGAATTTCTATGATCACGATCATTGGACACACACACACACACACACATACACACATAAAAGACAAAAGCTTCAGCATAAGAGTATAGATTACAATTTTTTGTACTCTATCAATTCTCTTGGTTCAGCTATAAAATTTAAATTTTCCACGAAAAAACTCTTTTAAATGGTGGAAAAAAATCCTATACGGCAAATTTTGAATTATTTGTAAATTATTGTACAATATATGCAATTACCTAACTTTTAGACATGAAATAACCCTCGACGATTTGACATGCCGTTGAATCATCATTTTGAGGCACCTCGCATGCTTTAATGGTTGGAGAGCTAAACAAGCTGTCAATAGTTTGATTCTCACAGAGAGCTCAATAATCCTGAGATAGTACCAAACTAAGCCAAATGACTATTATTTAGTTATAAGTTCGATCCTCACTGGGTGCTTCAGTGTTGCAGCCTTGTGCCAAATATAAACTACTTTTAGTTTTCTGAGCGCCTATTTTAGCCATCGTTCTTACTGGGTACTCCATGCTTCTGGTGTTGTCAAATTAAGCCAAGCTTAATTGAGATTGAGATTTTTTTTTAACTTCATACATTATATAAAGATGAAATGCAGCTTCGGTTTGCATAACATTACAGCCCCTAATATTTCTTCATCGCTTTCCTTGGATCTTTTCACATTCCCCAGCGGGTGGTACTGTTCACTTTGGGAATAGCTGAACAAACAATATCGGTTAAGTTGGAAACTGAGACAAGCAGCAGACAAGCACTGGAGGCGCCCTAAACGAAATATTACAAGAGAAAAAAAAGAATGCAATCAAAAGCATATTAATATAATCATTGAGATCAGCAGTGAAAAGTAACAGAACTATTTTGGTCGACAAATTGCACTATTCAGAGAAATCGGCATGTCTAGTGGGTTACTCCAAACTAACAAATAATCTAATATCAGGATCAAGATGCAGTTGCTACAGACCTTGAACAAGATCAGAGATTACTTTACCGACAAGAAATCCATTATGTGTTCAAAAACTATTGATGTTGAAGCAGCATTTACAATGACAGAAATGAACAATGAATGCAACGTTAATTTCCTTCCAACTTGTCCCATTGGCATTTGACACACTTATTCTTGCCAGTTTTCTATTGATTAATGGACACCTGCCCCTTCTCTTTTCATATCGTTTGAAGGTGTAATGTTTTTCTTTTAGAGTCTTCTAAGTCCTGAAATACCAACTTTGAGTTGAGTTCCAATTTAGGAAAGAAGAAAAAGTCGCACGGACCTTTGACTTGTGAATATAAAACTATATTTTCTTGATTGATGTTAATGGCATCCCAACACGTCTAGTGTTATTTTATGCGTAAAGGTGAGAGAATCTCGTTCCTAATAACATTTTTGTATGATTTAGGAGAATAGTAAAGTTGCTGCATTTGAACAATCCTGAATTTCGGCAGAAATATATTGTACGTAATATTATTAACAAAATTATGCAATAATATTTTGTAATTATATGCAATATTATGTAATAAACAATTATACACAATGATATATAATTAAAGGTACTATTATATAAAGTTGGCTAATTTAGTCGAGGTTGACCCAAAGGCTCCCTTTTCAATAGCTACTACACCGAGGTGTAGGGGAGGACGCTACTCCCTTCCCTGGATTGCTCCGCTTTACCTTTGATCCTTTCCTTATAATGCTGCGGCATCAAGTACCATTTTTTGAGTTTTTGGTATGACTCGACCTAGGACTGAACCCCGGTCTCTCGGATCATTTGCAAACACTCTACTCATTAGGACAATGGCCGCATTATCACCACCACCACCATCATCCTCATCATCATCAAATCGAGCTGACAACATGGATTTCCTTGAATCTCTCCGCACCTATCACCCATCGCTCTTGGCAGATCCTCCAGAACTGATCTAAGTAGACCTCTGCTGTTCAGCCAACGCTGGCGCGCACATGAGTAAAAGTTCATAGGAAAAAGTCGCTTACCCTTTCCAATTTACTTCACAAGCATTGTCCCGCATGTTTTGTTCGTCTTATTTGGATGTTTTTTTGAGATTAAAGGTAATTGGCTGTACAGCTGCTGTTTTATAGGGCGTTGCTTCCACGCTTTGTTCAAAATAATCCGTAGCATTCTTATGTAGTTCCCACTTTTCTCTATGCATCTCGTTAGAGTCTGTTTGATGCATCCTCACATGTTGGTTGGTTTGGTTTTATGGCATTATCAATCATTGTAGGTTATATAATGCTAAATACATTTTATACATATCAACAGTTCTATTTCAAACAATTCAGTTTAGCATAAGTACAGTTTGAATGTCAAACAGTTCTATATGACCCATAGATAGGACCCTATCCGAGCCAGATTGGACCTGAGAACAATGGCATTAAAGGGGTACACTGCATTCTCTAAAACTCCAGAATTACTCGAGCCTCACCATCAGATTGTTTTGTGTCCTAATCAGGGCACACGTTGGGAGAGTTTTACTCCTCTGGTATATTCTTCCGGGCCAGCATCCTTACAGTAGTATTGACCCAGCTACAGCTTGGAAGAAATCCCGTTTCATTTTATCAAAAAGATCAGATTTACCGATGATCGATAACTAATCAATAGCATTCCACACCTTCGCTAATTGTGATATCGTTTTGATGAGGGTAATTAACATTCAAAGAATTCTTATATTGATGCTATTTGATCAGTTAATTTTACACATTATATCCATTTCATTATATATCCTTTTCGTTCATGTTTTTCTCACATCTTCACCTCTCTATCGATAAAGGCCTTCTTCAATGATGTATGTTCACAGATGCTTTCGTTCGAGTACAATTCATTTTTAACTTGCTTGGAACTGAAGAGTCAATATTGCGTTTGGAATATGATGACTTGGAAAGTAGCTTCGATTTGTTATCGAACGTAAATGCCATGGAGAACACACACCTAGAAAGCAGGTGCGAAATGTGATGGGCTTGATGTTGTCGGGTGCAGGTTTGAGTGTAAAAGATGTGTCCCGCGTTGGAAACCGTGCAGGCACAAATATAGAACCCCACGCGTAGGAGATACACACTCATGCATCGGTAGAGACAGGGGTGAGAGGTGTACTACTAAGGAAAGAATGAATAGCACAAATATACGAGGCGAAAGAAGATCTTCCAAGCGCTGGAATAAGACAATCAATTCAGATTTCTGTTCTTCCAGACCTTAGATCCATCTCTTACCGGCCACTGAAAAGGAAGTTTCTACAATTGTTTGTCTGTGTGTGAAGGGTGTCACCATTTTTTCTCACAAGATCCTCAAGGCGTTTTACTGGCTCTAATAAAATAACTCATGTTGTTTAAAGTACATGCTATATACACTATCTGTGAAGATTCATGTGTATGCCCCATTCCTTATAAATACGTTGATCACTATTGTGAGGCGTGTAATATGCTGACTGTTCAGTGGATTGTTTGAGACCGAAAGGTCTCCGGCTTCGGCCGGGCCACCTTCGGGTGGGCTAGCTGTAACATTGACAACTTTGTCCCCCTTGTATAGCACTGGACCTTGCTGTCCAGTTTAAGCTATAATCAGGCATACGTGCCTGGACCAAGATTTAGGTCCAAGACCAGTTCGGCTCATCAGGACACATTGCACTAAGTGGGCCGATGACCAGTATAGTCCAGCAGGGCTCAAGCCTTGTTTCATGCCCGACCTTCTCCTTCCCTAAACCCCCCACTATAATCAACATTCAGGTCATTTATCTTGTGTCAAGTCCTGTCTGGTGAGAGGCATAGACAAATATCGGGTAATATGCTGACTGCTCAGCTGACTGTCTGTCATCCGTGCCGGATGGTTAATGCTCCTTGGCAGACTTGAGGCCGAAAGGCCTCCAGCTTCGGCTGGTCCACCTTCGGGTGGGCAAGCTACAACTTTGACACCTTTGTCACCCTTGTATACCACTGGACCTTGCTGTCCAATTTAAGCTATAATCAGGTATACGTGCCTGGATCCAGATTTGGATCCATGTCCAGCTAGGTTCGTCAGGCCCACATTGCACTGTGGTACGATAACCTGTACGTCTCGAGCTTCCGTTCTGGTCCGACCTTCCCCGACCTTCCTCTACTCTAACTTTGAGTGGTCATGCTTTGGCAGACTTGAGACTTTGAAAGGCCCCCGGCTTCGGGTAGGGCACCTTCGGGTGGGTGAGCTGCAACATTGACAAGCAGTCCATGCCCGGCAGATTTGAGGCCAAAAGGCCCTCGGCTTTGGCTGGGCCACTTCGGGTGAGCGAACTGCACAATTGACAACTTTGTCCCCTTTGTATAGCACTGGACCTCGCTTTCAAGCTAAAGCTATAATTAGACATTCGTGCCTGGACCATATTTGGCTCATAGAGATAGCCCTATCAGGTGCTTCTACTTCGAGCCATGTGGACCTGGGAGCGATGGCAATAAAGGGGTACTCCTCATTCCTGAAAGCTTCAGCATTACGGAAACTTCATCATCAAATTGTTTAGTGTCATATCCAGGACACTCGTTAGGGAGGGGGCAATGCAGTTTAGTATCATCTCTTGGATACTCATTGGCGTTTTTTTTTCTTCTGCTGAGGTGCAGTCAGTGAGGTTCCAATTCTGGAGATCTGAGGAGTGTGGATACTCCTTTCTTTGCTATTACTCCCAGGTACTCCTTGAACATAAGTAGTGGTACCTGTTAGTGTCCCATATATGTCAAGAATATCTGCTCGAAAATTATTTGTATTAGATGGAACCATATACTCGTACAAGAAAAACCTTCAGACAAAACTACATAAGAATCTGAATATTAACGTACAATGAACGCAATAACCTAACGACTAGACTTAGAATATTCCTAGTGAGGTTGACATGTATTAATATGTTTTCCTATTAAAGATAGAGAACCCGCACTGTCCTAACATTTTCCCCATCGTTGGTGGAAGAAAAGATGAATTCTTTACTGCGAAGTAAACGCAAACTGCTTTGACAGATATTTGAACCCAGGGCGCTGCTTCCCTTTTCTGCTCTCGAACTTTTACGCCAAGAGAACATCTAGCCATCCTGACCTATCCGGTAATAAAGTTGTACCATTAATGAGCACCAATATGTGTAGATCACTTCCTATTTTCAGTCCACGAACTTCTAACAAGACCATTCAATTAGCTAATTTAACGCTACGCATCCAATTCATTAGATATCATTTTTTTTTATTAATGCCTATCAAAATATACTGAAAATAATGCAATAACTTCAGAAGGCCGCGGAATTATACTGCTTCTGAAATTTAATAAAGCTATTCACTGTTAATCTTATAATTAAGGTTTATTGATGATTATTGGAACATAATCAAGTGTTCTAAAATAATTTTAAATAATTAAGAATACCCGAACATAATTACGTTTCTAATGGTATCATGAATTCAAATTAAAAAGACATATCTTCTCTCTCTTGTTTCGTGTTTTGTTAAGCATTTTCAAGTTAGCACGAAGTGTCTGGTGAGTAAATGAATTTTCATTAGAACGTATTCAAATGAAAAGTAATTGATGCTGTGCGCTTGCATTTTGACGTCTGCTCTTTCTATAGAAGTGCTCGTGGTGTTACGGTTATGCCCGTGGGAGCTGGACACGGAAACCGGATAGGTTGGTTTGTGCTTTAAGGCATATAAACTCTTGTGGGTTATTTAATGCCAAGCCCTGTTTATATATATAAGCTATTAGCTTACAAATTATACGTGTTTATATATATATATATTGTCAGCCACAGACAGACCTGTTTTGTTCTGTCAGAACTCTTCACTGGGGCTAGACAGGCAAGATTCCCGAAGCTGGGATCGAAACCCGGTTGACTCAAACATCAATCCAAGATCGACCACTCAGCCACGAGGAAACTAGCGCAAGCGAAGGAAATTTAAACGCTTATGTATCACATTTTTTTTAAAATTGCGTTTACGCAATATATATATATATATATATATATATATATATGAAAAATTTATGGTTTAATCCTCATTATAACATAGAGGTAGTCAGTAATTTAGGGAAAGAATTCTTTAAGTTATCAAAAAGAAAATTCTCTAGTGGGAGCCCGTTACATAAGATATTTAATAAGAATTGTGTTAAATTAAGTTATAGTTGCATGCCAAACATCAATGGCATAATAAACAAGAGTAATATAGCTAAATTAAGTAAGGAGAAAAATAAGGTGATTGCTAAATGTAATAGTAGGGATAAGATTAGATGTCCGCTGGAAGGCAAATGTAAGCAAGAATGTCTAGTGTATAAAGTGGAAGTATACAGTATCCGAATAATACGAGAAACAAAAAAATATACTTTGGGTCGACGCAAGGGGATTTTAAGACTAGGTGCTATAACCATAAAACGAGTTTCTCCCACGAGAAGTATAGGCATAGTACTACGTTATCTAGTTATGTGTGGGAGCTCAAGGATAACAAAGGGAAAGATCCTATAATGAAATGGGAAGTAATAAAGAAATGCCATAGATATAGGGCAGGAGATATCAGTTGTCTGCTTTGCATGGAGGAAAAATTTGCAATAGCATCTTGTAAAAGTAAGGATATCTTAAACCAAAGATCGGAGGTGTTAAATAGTTGTAGACACAAAAGGGCGTGGTTGCTCTATTATTAGGGATAGGTTTTGGAGACTTTTCTTTTTTTTTAATAAAAGTAAGGTTTTTTGTTTATTTTATTTATTTATTTATTTATTTTTGTCATGTAAATTCTAGGATAGGTGGGTTTTTGGTGAATATAAGACGGTGTTTTCTCCTTTAGAATTAGTCGGGGTTAGACTTCCTGATGATCCGATGAGGTGAAACTTTAGTAGATTTCCGACTCACGATTTAAGTTAATTTTATAAATATATATATATATATATATATATATATATATATATATATATATTAGCCTAATCGGCTGTGACTGTAAACTACATCGACTGCATCTCTGAAGAGGGTACGACCCTCCACCAATTAGTGTCCTGGTCATGTGACATCTAATGGTGAGGCTCAAGTAATACTAGAGCTTTGGGGAATGCGGACTACTCCTTCATTGCCATTAATCCCAGTTCCACTGACCCGTTTTGGTAGCACTTGAAATTCATCTCTGGGTCTAATCGTACTGTTTAACATAAACTGAGTACAAACAGATGACTTATGCTAAATTGAATTGAGAGAAATATAACTGTTTGATGATTTAACTGTGTGTAAACAAATGACTGAGGCTTAATTGAATTGTTAGTGATACATAGCAATTCTCAGAGTCGTTTAACTTTGTTGACTTTTGCTAAATTGTTTGCTATAGAAGTTTTATGATTTAACTGTGTGTAAACAAATGACATGTTTAATTGAATTTTTAGATAGTGATGTGGACCCAGTTTGGGACCACGAAAAGACAACTCGGAACACGGTATAAGTTTAAAGATATATTGAATTAACTAGATACAGAGAAATGTGGTGGCGTAAGCTAGGCTTACTTGTCAGTCGAATATCGTTAGTATATCCAATCTCTTCGAGGGTACTTGGCTCTCGACTAATATAGAATTTGGAAGAGTCCAATAACCGATATACATAGCAATACTTGTTTCTACAAATCATATATATCTAATATAAATGTATAAACGGATTTGGCATTAAATAACCAGCAATAGTTGATATGCCATAAAACCCAGCCAAACCAAACCAATAAATAATTTACAGTTATATTGTATCAAGTTTTCCTATTTGATACTTTTCAAACATATCTATGTTGTAAGTTAGTCGACCGTTGTCGAGGGTGACCCGAAGGCACCCTTTTCTATAGCTACTACCCTGAGGTGTAAGAGAGGGTGCTACTCCTTTCCCTGGATTGCTCTACTTACTTTTGAACCGTACCTTATAATGCTGAGTGTTATGCAAAGAGCCTTAAAGTACTATTTTTTGAGTCTCTGGTATGAATCGATCTGGGATTGAATTCCGGTCTCCCGGACCATTGGTGAACACTATTCCAATGGACCACTATTAATTGAACGCTAACTGGTACTACCACTCCGGATGAGGGTGGACCACGTAGTAATGGTAATAAAGGGGTACTTGACATAACCCACAGCTCAAGAACTGGACTCTCACCTCTGGATGCGGTTTAGTGGCACATCCTTGACTCATTTTTTAGAGGTGGGGGAGTTTTAGTCCTGTAATGTGATATGGAACGTCCAAGATATAAAGAGAACGAGAGGCTAATTTCTGGAGAAGGAGGATGAGAAGAAAAAAAAATAATAATAAAAAAACTGATAGTGAGTTTACAGGAACGGTTGGCTAATTTAGGCCTAGGCACTGGCTGTAGGTCAACCAGTCACGGGTGAATAACAATAGTAATCAAAATAGTTTTCGTGATGGGAGGTACGTGGCTGTACAGCTGCAGCTTTGTTGGGTGTTGCCTCCAGGACCTGTTTAAAATTGATCGCAGCATTCTTGTGTAGTTGCCGTTAAGCCTTTTTTATGGTGGACTCCTGTTCATGGACACACCGGTATTAGTTGACTAGCAAAACCCAACATTCATTAGCTCTTTGGAGACTGCAACATACTAGCGAAAAGAAGCTGTAGTTCAGATCTTGTATAAAAATTAACTTACGAGTGATTTCTTTTTTAAAAACCAAATGAGACACTCACTGTCTACCACGACCATCTCCACCAATTCGAATTCGAACATGACTTGAAAGTATTTGCCGCTCTTTTATTAAAGGTGCATTTATCAGTCGTTATTCCAGCAGCAAATTAAATACACTTTCTAATTTTTCATTTAAGCTTTTTTTTTCACATTTAATATTTTTTCACGGAAGTTAAGAATTGGGAAACAAGAAACACAGATAAAAGAAAACGAACCGAATCTAGGTCGTAAGTTTCTGGTTGCCAACCCCTTATATATATATATATATATATATATATATATATATATATATATATATATAAAAGTAAGTAAAGTTAGCGACCATAGTCGAGGGTGACCCGAAGGCTCCCTTTTCGATTGCTACTACACCAAGGGTTAGGGGAGGGCGCTACTCCATTCCCTGGATTGCTCCACTTTACCCTTGAACCGTACCTTATAATGCTGAGTGTTAAGCAAGGTGGTATCAAGTTCCATTTTTAAAGTCTTTGGTATGACTCGACCTGGGATTGAACCCAGGTCCCCCGGGCCATTGGCGAACACTCTAACCGCTGGGCCAATGTCCCGGTTATATATATATATATTAAAATATCTTTTCTCTCTTTCGACCTCCAATGGAATTTTTTTACACACACACACACACACACACACACACATATATATATATATATATGGAAAAAAATTCCATGGGAGGTCGAAAAAGAGAAAAGGTATTTTAAAATGAATTGGTCCACGAAGAGATTTGTGTTTTTAAAGAATTATTTATTTATTTCGTTCTTACATACGAGTATGTTTCCAGCTTGTTGCTTTCGTCAGAGAAAATATGTGGCACAAGGACATGTGTATAGGGACTCAAGCTTTGTAAGAATGAAAAACAACTGATGATAAACGGACAATTTCGTTTTACGGGCGCTTCTGGTGATGTAATGGCTTGCAAGAATGACTAGCAAACCATCACAAGTGAGTTCGAGCTTCATTGGCTGTCCCATTCAAACAGCCTAGTGTTACATCTAAGCAGAAAGGTTTGAAAATTGTGATATAATTGCGGAAGGATTTTTTTTATATTATCATTTTTCGTTTTGTATATCTTACCTTTCGGTTTAGTTTGGCTGAGAACCTTTCGGCTTAATGCAAGGGTTAGTTCGGTGCATGCATTGAGTGCAGGTGTTCACGCGCTCGCGGGGAGGATGTGAGAATCACAAATGTCACAATAAAAACCCCATATAGGAAATGAGACTGGGGATGTGAATGACGTCATGCCCGGAAGCGATGGGCGGAGAGTTTTGGAATTTGAAAAAAACAGTTAGTTGAGATTTGGGCTTGGACGAAGCAAGTCGATTTTCGGAGCTCGCCGAGGCCAGATTAGTAGTTTGCGGCGAGGTGCCGCACGTGGTGGGGTCAATTGGAAAAGTCAGCATAGAAAGAAATTGTGTCTCTCTCTCCTCATGTCAAAAAACCTTAAACTCAAAAAGGTAATAAAAAGTTTCGCACCCGAACCACTTTCGTGTTTTTCGGATTCCTATGAATATGCGTATGAACATTTTGAACGTTTTATGTATGTGAATATCTTGGTCGTATTTTTGGACGTGAATATACTACAAAATTACAATTACATTTTACGTATATGATGAGACACGTATTAACATATCAATATGAACGCAGAAAACCTGATATATTTATACACACGCGCACAAATTCTTGGGGCGATGTTTGCATAAGCAAGACACACAGTTACCTTATATACTTGTGCAATGAACAAATTAAGACCAATTTTTCACTTAAAAAAGAGTTCATTCATTAAACAAGTTCTTTTTAAATGTTAAATATTACCTTGCTTTTAAGCCAAACATTAACATAACTTAAATCCAAAGTGTTTCTGCATTGATTCTACCTATACAAAGGCTGTTTGCCAAGATTATAAAGTTTTTACTAAACATTGTTTACTGTTTATTTCATCTGAGCAAATATCAAGTACAAATATTATAGATAGTAAACAAAGTTATTAAAAACTTTATTATCTTCCAAGTAAACACGGAAGGTTACATCAAAGTCTTGACTACTTTGTTCACTTACGATATTGGATTGTTTTTAAGTGTATTACAGTAATTCTGACTTTATAAATAAGTATTTGAATGTTTTCTCTTTATATCATTTGATGTTGAAGAAATGTTTTTGTTGGCTAATATAGCCTAAAGTTAGAGGTCGTTCATTACACGCAATATATGAGCAAAAACACTTTTTTATAGCAAAAAATTAGGGTTCGGTCATTACACAAAATCCTTTATTACTCGAGTTCTTCAATACAAAGTTTAGCCAAGTCAGCTGGGACTGCAGAATGCACTGACTGCATCTCTGCAGAGGGGTAAGACTTCCCCAACGTGTGTCCTGGATATGACACTAAACAATCCGAAGGTGAGGCTCTGGGTGAGGCTACACTTTTATTGCCATCACTCCCAGGTCAATTCTTACTCCGAGCTGTAGCATCTGATAGGGTCCTATCTATGAGTCAAATAGAACTAAACAGTGTGCTTATGCTAAACTGAATAGTATGAAATGGAACTGTTTTGACCTTTAAATGCGTACTGCTACACTGAATTGTTTGGAATGGAACTGTTTATATGCATAAAATAGAGTTGGCATTAAATAAAACACAATATTTAATATGCCTTAAAAAAATCAATGCAAAGGTGAGTAAAAAAGTGAATACTATTGTAGGTGTTGACAGTAGAAATTACAGCTCACAGTTGAATCTTTTTCAAGGAAATTAATAATAATAAGCCTTTTCATATCCCATAACACTGCCAGTATGATCTTCTTAACAGACCGCTGCGCCTGATAATTTTTCTTTACCGGAGAGTCAGTGTATTTCGACTTTATGGACTGTTTTTTCGACACTGGCCCATCGTAGCAAACCCATGTTTAGCTTATTTTTAAACGATGTTTTTGCTTGAGATATGCCTCAGTGCACACACACACACACACACACACACATATATATATATATATATATATATATATATATATATATAGAAGTGTTTTATAAGGAAGATATTTATTGACCATGATGAAAGATAAAACTAAAAGATGAAAAAGAAAAAAAATATATATGTATGTCGTAGAGAATGGGAATTATGAAAGATGAAAAGAGATTAACAGAAATTATATTCATTCTAAGTAAGCATTCCTTTTCTTTACATAAGGAAGGCTGCTTGAACCTAATATACTTTCTAAAATTTTGAGACGGAAAAGAAGAATGACAGGAAGAAAAAAAAAACACATTCATCGCTTTGTATACACGTTGTGAATCCTGGCCTAATAAACAAAAAAAGTCATTTAATCAAGAATCTTTCACAAAGGGCTTTAATAATCAGCACCGAGTCTATGCTTGATGAAGAGATTAAATTTATTACTAAGACTCTCGCTAACAATGGTTTTCCATTAGACCTATACAATCTGTAATTAGAACAAAAATCTCTAATTTCAATAAAATAAAAGCTGCCTCTGCACTGTTTATTTACGCATTTTTTGGCTTGGCAATATCAAGGATAGATTCGCTAAGCGAATTTCATCAACTCTACAACAGTATTATTTTTCAGCCAATAAATGTTGTATTTTCAACTCAATCGATCTTAGCATCTACTCGAAAAGATGTTCTCCCTCCTCACCATAATGGCCCTGGCGTTTATTTGTTTTCTTGTCGTTGTGGCTCACGTTACATAGGAACAACTGGTCAGACTAGATGTTAACAGCAACTACCAACTGAAATCCGTAATTTGAACTATCTTTCGATGGACGTTCTAAATAATATGTACAAGCCCTCCATTGCAGATCATCCGATAAATAATCGTTCGCGCATCAACGAATTTACTGTTGACTTTTTCTCCATTCTAAACAAGTTACACTCTCTATTTGATATAAAAAATTTTGAAACTATTTACATTCGGTTCAAGCAGCCTTCTCTCTGTTAACAGAGAGAAGACTTACTTGGTCTTAATCTAGTTTCTATCTAATCCCTTCCCCACTTCTCTATTCCCATTCTCTACTCCCTATATATATACATATATATATATATAATTAAGCTACCTCGATTTTTGCGCAGACGAGCTATGCAGGAAACCAGTATCTAGCTCTTTTTTTTCATCTTTTAGTTTTAATTTTCATCATGGTCAGTAAATATGGTCTTTTAATTTGGCGACCATCATCGAGGGCAACCAGAAGGCACCCTTTTCAATAGCAATTAACCGATGTGTAGGGAAGGGTGCTACTCCTTTCCATGAATTGTTCCACTTTACCCTTGATACGTACCTTATATTGCTGAGTGTTAAGCAAGGAGATATCAAGTACCATTTTTAAAGTCTTTGGTATAACGGGACCTGGGATTGAACCCAGGTCTCCCAGATCATTGGCGAACACTCTACTCCCATACATATTTGAGAGAGAGAGAGAGAGAGAGAGAGAGAGAGAGAGAGAGAGAGAGAGAAACCCACACACTTGTGTAATGATTGCTATCGTCAGAAATGGAATCGGCGTCCCGTTTTCAAATCATGGAGGAAGCTGTTTGCATATGACATGGTGCTAATATCTTTTGAAAAGGTATAAATCCAACTATTCTCCTTCTCGTTATAGGTAAATAGCTGGATAGACTTGGCCCTTTAACCTGGGCATTGTAACTGGTCCAGGAGCAAAAGAATTCATAATTCACAACAGTTAAACTCAAAAATTGACCTTGCTCGAGGTGGAAGGATTGGGTATAAACTGTGTGATTGGTAAATTCCAATTTATTAATTTCGAACATGCACTTTATTTGTTTCAGGTTTTGTCTACCGTGCACCCAAACTAGAGACAGTTGGTCACTGTCTTTGAAGAAACCAGCACCATAATGCAATTTTCACCTCCAGAAATTTGAAAACGGTATGCTGTATTGCTGGAATTTACGTTGGATCAAGAAGGTTGCTGCTGAAATATCCAACGACTGGTAACGGGACTCTTTACCATTCCAATCAAATTGGAGAACCCACTCTTGACAGAAAATTCTACGACGATGTTATCTAAAAAAATCTAACCTCTTAACTTCCCAGATTGTAATCTTCTTCTGAGTGGGGGAGCAGTTGGTTGAGAGACCAACAAAATTTCGTGCAACACTAAACACTAAAGATGAGCTGAAGGTAAAGATAACGATAGCACTTACCAATTTAGATAAAGAGACCGCCGGAAAGGCTAGCAGCAGATTCCGAAGTTGTGTGGAGGTCGTGGTTGAACCCAGTGGCGATTTCTTTGAATAATTTCGATCAATAATATTTCAAGATATTTTCATGTAATTTTGGTAAATATAACTTATAAAGAGAAGCTTCTGTGTTATTTTCATTTTTGTGGAATTTAGACAGCACTTTACCCATTTCACTCCAGTTCTATCTATCTCTATATATATGTGTGTGTGTGTGTGTGTGTGTGTGTGTGTGTGTGTGGAGAAAAATTGTAAAATAAAGTAATCCAAAGTGAAGAATTTAATATGAAAGAAAGTACACATTATAACGTTTCATTTAAAAAAAAAACAACATCATTGGGTGGATGTTTAATGGAACGCAGAACTAGACAAGTGGTTATATATACAGGGAAAGGGGGCGCTAACCGTTTGATCAATAATCAGCGTTCATATTTCAAAAATATCATGTGAATCTGTAAGGCAATGATGTAAAACAAATAGAACCAAAAAGAGATATAACATAAGTCACATAATATTTTTGAAATATAAACGCTGATTTATTGATCGAACGTTTAGCGCCCCACTTTCTCTCTCTATATAATCTCCTTCCTTATATTTCATTAAACATCTATCGATGATCCAAGAGACTTCATAACATCTCTTCTCAGTCCTGATGATGGTTTATTAAAACTGAAACGTTTTAAAATCTACTTTTTCATATTGAATTATTCTCTCTGGATTACTTTGTTTTTCAAATCTTCTCCACAGTCGGATTTTTCTCTCATTGGCCTCGTGGGTAGAGTGTTCGCCAATGGTCCAGGAGATCTGGGTTCAATTCCAGGTCACGTCATACCAAAGACTTAAAAAAATGGTACTTGATACTTCCTTGCTTAACACTCAGAAATATAAGGTACGTATCAAGAGTAAAGTGGAGCAATCAAGGGAAAGGAGTAGCGACCTCCCCAACACCTCAGTGTAGTAGCTATCGAAAAGGGGGCTTTCTGGTCGCCCTCGACTAAGGTCGCCAACTTTACTTTTTTTTACTTTACTTCCTTATATATATATATATATATATATATATATATATAATTCCTTCACTTGCATGTAGTGTTCTTTGCTGAAAGGTGGAAACCATTATAACTTACTATGGGCACAGTTACTACCTTCTGATCCGAGGCACAAAAACTTAACGATTGTACATGTTAAATAGCAAAAACTCAGTATAGATTATTTTATAAAGATTTCTTTAACAACAACAATAACAACAGCAACAACAACAACAACAACAAAAGAGCGTGGAATGCTATAGAATTACGAAAAATATTCTTCTGCTCCTACTAACAAATTAATCACATCAAAATCTTAAGAATATTTTTGTTTTACTAGTAAATGCCGAGGTTACGAGGAAATAAAAGCCGAGTGAAATCATTGGTGATATTCTTAAAAATATTGATTTAGATTTCTTTAAATCCCAAACTATGAACGGTATTGATTTATCGATGAGAGAGAGAGAGAGAGAGAGAGAGAGAGAGAGAGAGAGAGAGAGTCGAGTTTTAATTGACTTGAAATAGAAAAATACCGGCCCGAAACTTTAATTCTTTCAGAGGTTAAAAGCTCGTATCAGTGTATTGTTATTGTAATTTAAAAGCTCGGCTTTGTACAATACAAAACAAGTGAGTGGTACAAAGTGCGCGTCGAACTCACTTCATTTGTAATAGTGAATGAAAAACTAAATTGCAACCGAGTACCCCATAGCGAGGCTCATCTATTAATGTTTTACAAGGTTTCTAGGTGTGGCATAAGGCCATCAGTTTGTGGTAATAATTGAGGATCTCTCTGAAATACTAATGGTTCATGAAAACTAATTTTATAGCGAGTAATCCATGGTGAACTACCTATAATAATATTTGCTAAGGTTTTTAAGTGTGGTACAAGGACGTTAGTTTTTGGTAATAATTGAAGGTTTAACTCTGCAATGGTCCAGGAAAGTTAATTTGGTTCTAAGTACCCATGGAGAGGCATATCTAAAAATACTTACTAGGGTTAGTAAGTATGGTACAAGGTCACGTTTTTTTTTAGGAATAATTGAGGGTCTACCTCTCTGCAGTCGTAATGGAAACTAATTTTATAACAAGAATTTTCTGGTGACTTACGTCGATTCCTTTTTACTGAGATTTCTAAGTCGAGCACAAGGCCTCAAGAGTATGGTCCAAAGTGTGTATTGAACCCTTAGCAGTAGTAATGGAGCAAGAAACATTTCCTACATGGATTTTGTTTTTTTGTTTAATGGCATATCAAACTTCGTAGGTTATCTAATACCAAAGCTATTCTTAAAGAAGCAGATAGATGTAGAGCAGCGGCCGTAATTATCTGGGGGGGTAAGGGGGTTCATATTTTCCCCATTGGTATTATACCGAAAGTGAACTTAATTGCACGATTAAGGTTCGAACTCATTTCGAGGTGACTGTCCAGCATTTTAGCCATTGCAGCTCGGAGCCTCCCACCCAGTTAGTTATCCAAGGGATGGCACTTCTACTAATATATACTAAGGTTTGTAAGTGTAACAAAAGGCCGCTAATACGCGATAATAAGTGTCTGTCTAACTTTCAGCGATAGTAATGCTACCTGAAAATTAAGTATTTAAGCAAGGATACGGTGGCTGGGTTTGGTTTTATGTCATATCAACCCTTGTAGGTTATTTAATCCCAAATAATGTTCACACACACACACACACACACACACACATATATATATATATATATATATATATATATATATATAAGATTTGCAATCGAATAGAGTGAAGATAACATTTTTAAACGACCTAGAGTTCATTTGTTTGCACACAGTTAAATGGTTATACCTACGAAAGTGAATAGATTGTTGACAATCTTATTTTATCGCCTAATCGGCTGGAGCTGTAGAATACACCGACTGCACCTGTGTAGAGGGGTAAGCCCCCCCCAATGAGTGTCCTGGATATGACACTAAACAATCTGATGGTGAGGTTCAAGTGATGCTGGAGCTTTGGGGAATGTAGAGCACCCCTTTATTGCCATTGCTCCCAGGTCCACTCTAGCTTGGAGTGATAGCAACTGATGGGGCCCTATCTATGGGTTAAATAGAACTAACTGTGCACTTATGCAAAACTGAATTGCTTGAATTAGAACTGTTTGACAAAACTGAATAGCTTGAAATAGAAATGTTTTTGACAATTAAACTTTACTTACATTTTAAATGTGTGCTTATGCTAAACTGAATAGTTTGTAATGGAACAGTTTTTGATATTGAAACTGTACTTACAGTAAACTGAATTGTTTAATATAGAACTGTTTTGACATTTAACTGCGTGTAAACAAAATCTGTACTTATATTAAACTGAATTAGCTGAATTAGAACAGTTTGAATAAACTGAATAGCTTGAAATAGAAATGCTTTTGACAATTATACTGTTTACTCATGCTGAACATAATTCTTTGAAATGCAACTGACTATATGCCTAAAAATGGATTTGGCATTAAATGACCTACAAAGGTTGATATGTCATAAACCCAAACAAACAAACAAGCATCTTATTTTAAAATGAATTAGAGCTAATTTGTTTGCACGCAAGTATTGCTACTGTTTGCACACAGTTAAATGGTTTTAAGTATTTCTTTCTAACACTAATAATTTTATTGAATATTGATCATTTGATTGCCCACAATGAAGTGGTTTAAAGTATTTCTCCCACGAATAGTTTTATTTGCACATAGTTAAATGGTTTCAAGCATCGCTATGTAACACTAACAATTCAACATCAGTCATTTGAGTCTATCAACAAGCATTCTGGTAACTATGTGCTTATAATGCTACATTTGTTGGTTGGCATGTCAACCTTTGTTGGGTTATTTAAAGGCGAATGCAGTATTTTTTTGCAAGAAATCATTTGGTTTCGGGAAACTAATGATAAACATTTGTAAACAATTTTAACTTCAAGAAGTTTAATACGCAAACCATGCACATCTATCTATCTATCTATACTAACTTTCTCTCTTTCTTGCTTTCTTTTTCTCTCTTTCTCTTTTTCTCTCTCTCTATCAAAACTAACTCTCTCTCTCTCTCTTTCTATCTATCTATCTATCTATCTATCTATCTATCTATCTATCTATCTATCGCTCTCTCTCTCTCTCTCTTAATAGATTGGTCGATAGGTAGATTTAAGTTATAAAAGCGTAGACGACAGTCACCAAGCACCGTTGAATGAATATATCTGCACGATTCTAAATCTATCTATCTATCTATCTATCTAGAGAGAGAGAGAGAGAGAGAGAGAGTTATATATATATGTGTATGTATGTATGTATGTGTGGTATTTGCAATTGTAGTTTGTACGATAAGCTGATGGAAATTAATTTTGTTGCTTCATGAGTCAGATCACCTAAGTTAATCAAAACTGGGTCCGTTCAGTAGTCAGATAAGTGATCATTTAGTAACAAAAGATGCTGTAATCAACCTAAGACCCAAATGTGCAACTAAGCAAAGCGCAGTCAATACCAACATCCTGAAGGCCAATGTCGATTTTGGCTTTGATACTGTAAAAGCAATCTGGGTTCTTGTAGATACGAACAGTCGGCTAAATCTTTATAAATCTTCTGCATGGAATAATATCATCATCAGTCGTACTGATTCCGTCGACTCTCTCTCTCTCTCTCTCTCTCTCTCTCTCTCTCAATCACAATTCGTCCCTACCATCTATCACTCTTAGGAGGTCTTCTAGTCTGCAATCAGTGTCCGCACAGAGATGATTAATATAAGTCTTTGCTGGTCGGCTAGTACTGGTTTGTCCAAAGGTCTCGAACTTCATTTACGAGTTCGTCCCAACTTCTCAAGCTGTGCTCATCATGTCTAGTTCGTCTTGCTTGGATGGTTTGAGAAGTGCGAGGAAAGTCACCGAAAAAACATCTGACTTGTGGGATGCTGCTTCCAGCATTTGCTAAAAACAACACACATTGTCCTTTGTTGCATAATGACCCTTGACCGAGCCATCAATTAGAGATCCTCTAAACAGGACACACCTGTGAAAATAAGCAAAAGCATTCACGTCGTTGATCGGAAGTATATAGATGCCCAAGTGAGGGTCTGAGTCAGAGTGAGTTTTGAGTCGGTGTCAGCTTGCAGCGGTCCGTCGAGTTGGCAGATAGAGAACCATGGACGCAGGGATCCAAGAAGACCCCTGGCGAGGACCATTTGAGTACGTCTCGTCGGAAGAGATGACGTAAGGCTTTGAAGATAATACAGCATGGTTGGGTCAAGAGAAGAAGTTATGGGTCAATATGCCAGTCTGTCTTCGTCTCCCTCTGTGCGCCTGTCTCTCACACACAACAGAAGATTTGACTCCTAGAAGAATAGTAAACGAAAGTTGGCGACCGTACTTGAGGGGGACCAGAGGGCTCCCTTTTCAATAGCTACTACACCGAGGTGTACGGCAGGGTGATACTCCTTTCCCTGGATTTCTCCACTTTACCCTCGATACGTACCTTATATTGCTGAGTGTTAAGCAAGGAGGTATCATGTACCATTTTTAAAATCTTTGGTATGACAGGACCTGAGGTTGAACCCAGGTCTGCCGGACCATTGGCGAACACTTTACCCACTAGGCAAATGAAGAACAAAGAGAATTATATTATCATATAACCAAGTGTTATGATCATTCTTCCTCGATGTATATGAACTCATTATAAATATACAGCATCTTATGTACTTGCCATTTAGTTTTTCCTCTAGACACTTCATTAGAATCCAGTTGATACAGCTATACAATAGAACTAAGATGACTATAGCTGGGAAAAATATTAGTTTTATAATATTTCCTTATGATCGATAACCTATCCATAGTAGTTCATACCTTTCCTATGCGCATATTAACATCTCTTTCAGTAGATGTGATATTGCTACCGAGACATATGAAATGGTTTACTAGTTTCAAATGCTTTATTCGCTATCAGTACGATCGAAAAGACATGAGGGTACAGGCTGGTGCTAAAACCTCAGGATTATATACAATATATTACTATTGTGTCGCTATAAGTCTTGGTTGTGCAGTTTAGGTGCACTATGCATCTTGGTGCGAGTTTATATGCATGTGTTCATTAAATTCAGCATGTATATATGTTCATGTGGGAGTGTATGAGTGAATATGTATAATTGTAGGTGGAGTGTGTAAGTATGCGTGTGCATATTCAAAGATGTGTGTATGTACAAGGGTGTGTATATAACAGTAATAAAGAGGTAGTTGAACAAGTTGGGTCGGCATATTTTAAAAGATAATAAAATCGAAAGAGAAGGATTTCTCGATGGAAATAAAAGGATTACTTTTTTTAATGTCTGTAATAAACGGAAGTCTTCGACGCTAGTACGGTCAGAGGTCACTAAACAAGAATCTCATTTTGTTTTATGTCTTTCGTGAAAGTCTACAACAGAAGCAGTGGGTCGATGGGGCAGCTTGAGTCTAGAGCAGCAGTGGACGCAGAGAAAGTGGTCAGTCAGGGGTCCTTTCCTCGCCACCGTCAACTACAGTTGGAGTTAGCGGTCGTATGAAAGAAAAATTCGAGGCAAGCGACGACAGATGGACGTTGGAATTATTGAAAGAGAGCTGAGAGGGTAAGCTGGGTCTTCTAGCAGTTTGAGGTAAAAAGCAGCAGTGCTAATTTGGCTGCTGGATACAAAGAAATAGGGCCACCAGACCAAAATGGGGTCTCGTAAGTTCGAAGAAAATAGCCCACAGGGTTACCAGCGAACTGCAGCTTGACAGAGGACTGATTACGCCAAAATTTTGTTCACCGTTCATATCGTAACAGTTATCATATTTACCAACCCCTCCGTTCGGGCAGGATATGACACAAGGTCAATTTTTAAGCGGAGTTTAACAGGTTGTAATTCAGAGTTTTCCTTCAACTAGACTAGTTGCCTCACCAAGGCTGAAGAACCCAGTTTGCCCTACTATTTACCCATAGCTGGAGGGAGAATAATTGGATTCATACCTTTCCCAAGGGTATTAGTGCCATGTGAAAATGCAATTAGTCTCGTCCAGGATTTGAACTCATGTCGCCGTGTCCATTTCCTACAACGATAACCATTACACCACGGGCACCTCCATATCGTAACAGTTATTGTTTGATAGATTTTGTCTAATGAGTTAAGTATCACATGTGCCATCTACGCCCTCTAGGATTGTTTCAAATAGAAATCGTTTTTGGTAAAGACGACAATAAGATAGTGATTTCGGGATCATTTTGTTTCTTTTTTTTCTTTGTGAACTTAATTTGTTGCATTTACTATTTCAACCAAAACTGGCTTGCGATGTCTTAAGAAATAACTCATCGTGTGGAGACGTCAATTACGACTGAACGTACTGAATATCTGTTGATCTGACATCTGATGATCCTATTTACCCAACCCCTCCGCTCGGGTAGGATATGACACAAGGTCACTTTTTTAAGCGGAGTTTAGTAGGTTTGAATTCAGAGTTTTCCTTCTCCTAGACTAGTTGCCTCACTAAGGCTGAAGAACCTACCCTACTATTTACCCATACCTGGAGGGAGAATAATTGGATTCATACCTTTCCCAAGGGTATTAGTGCTATGTGAAATGCAATCAGTCTTGTCCAGGAACTGAACTCGTATCGCCGTGTCCATATCCTGTGGCGATAACCATTACACCACGGGCACCTCCTGACATCTGATGATACACCTCTTTCTTAAGTACCTGATCATCTCTGACTCTATTTACTATGATCCTGATAAGAAATTCAAACGATAAATGTTGAATAAACTGAAACACATATTCTTAGTGCGGCTATCTTATTGTCATTAAGTATGTACACACTTTAAGTTATGTAAAGTAAAGTTGGCGACCGTAATCGAAGGCGACCAGGAGGCTCCCTTTTCAATATCTACTACACCGAGATGTAAGGGAGGGTGCTACTCTTTTCCCTGGGTTGCTCCACTTTACTCTTGATACGTACCTTATATTGCTGAGTGTTAAGCAAGGCAGTATCAAGTACCGTTTTTTAAGTTTTTGGTATGACGCAACTTGGGATTGAACCCAGGTCTGCCGGACCATTTGCGAACACTATACCCACTAGGCCAATGAGCCGGTCTAGATGTGGTTGATCATTACTTTCTATTGGTATCATGTAACCCTAAACAATCACTGTCACACGTTATTTAAAGATTCGGTTGACAATCCACGATGCAAAGTAACTCTTCCATTGCCCCCAGATACACCATGAAGTAGAATTGCTTGGTATGGCTAGCGAAAAAGCACAAAATGTTATATATATATATATATATATATATATATATATATATATATATATATATATATATATATATATATATCGAGATTAATGTGGACAATTAATCCTATGCCACCGAATATATTAGAAGTAAACTAATTGTTGTGATGCTGATAAAAGAAAGACACGGGGAACACAAAAAGGTTGATAGAAAAACATATATTCAATCAACAGAAAACCAAATATAAGTGACCCTGGTTAAACAGTAGTAAGTTGATTTGGAAGCTGAGAATCAAGTGGGGTAGTGACTAGGCGTTCACTACGCAGATGGTATCACACATGATTGTGTCACGCTGATTTAGTAAACTCCGTCTAACTCTCTCGTTGACGTGTATTTATGGAGGGCAGCGAGTTCATTATTTAGGGAATGCAACACTAATCAAACTAAAAACAAATGGGAGTAATTAATGAACAGAGGAAAATGAAAATGATCAAAAAACAAACATTTATTTCCGTAGTATATTACTGCTGGGTCTTGACAAACAGGGAACACGTATATATATATATATATATAATCTTATAGTCTTGGCAGCATATCTCAAATAAATTCATCCTCGACTAACGCAACCTAAGATGAGCAGGCCACTTAAACAGAATTAAGGAGAGCAGACTGCCAAAATAGATTATTTACTCTAACCTTTGAGAAGGGACACGTAGATATGCATAAGGACACCATCAAAGAAACCTACGGCTCATAAACATACCATTTGACAATTGGCAATACCTGTCCAAAAATAATAATAAAAAACTGAAGGAAAAACCTCAGCTCGACCTCATCATCAGATACGATGGATTGCTAGCACACACACACACACACACACATATATATATATATATATATGAGTATATACATATGTGTGTGTGTGTGAGTGTGTGTTGATTTGTGCGATTTTGGACAATGGGGTTTTGATTACTGCACTAATCATATTTACCCAACCCCTCCGATCGGGCAGGATATGACACAAGGTCAATTTTTAAGCGGAGTTTAACAGGTTTGAATTCAGTTTTCCTTCTCCTAGACTAGTTGCCTCACCAAGGCTGAAGAACCTACCCTACTATTTACCCATACCTGGAGGGAGAATAATTAGATTCATACTTTTACCAAGGGTATTAGTGCTATGTGAAATGCAATCAGTCTCGTCTATGATTTGAACCCGTGTCGCTGTGTCCATTTCCTACGACCATAACCATTACACCACGGGCACCTCCAATAAATACCTTGTAATGTTACAATAAAAAGAGCTCGGGTAGGATATGATCAATTTTTAAGCGGAGTTTAACAGGTTTGAATTCAGAGTTTTCCTTTTTCCTAGACTAGTTGCCTCACCAAGGCTGAAGAACCTAGTCTGCCCTACTATTTACCCATACCTGGAGGGAGAACAATTGGATTCATACCTTTCCCAAGGGTATTAGTGCTATGTGAAAATGCAATCAGTCTCGTCTAGGATTTGAACCCGTGTCGCCGCGTCCATTTCCTACGACGATAACCATTACACCACGGGCACCTCCAATAAATACCTTGTAATGTTACCATAAAAAAGAGCTGTTAAACATATTGGAACAGAAAGACAAATTTATTTTATCTATTTTCAAATGTATTTGTTATTTTCTTTGATAGAAGATCATAAGTAAAGAGCACTCACTGAAGATTTAATTCGTTATAAAATAGTTTATGAAAAATACGTGGCCTGCAAACTAAGTGCAAAATAAGCTTGAGAAGCTGAAATTATTGTATCTGTATGTTTGCCTTTATTGACCAATCAGTGCCTTTGTTTGGGGTATGCCCTTTTTTGAATATTTCTGCGATGCCAGACGATAATATTTGAATCGCTTTCCAAATTTGAAATATCAAAGCTCAAGATTTTTAAAAATACATTTTTCAACCAATTAGAATCATAGATAAATCAATCAAATTTTAAAAAATCTAATTTGGAGTCTTCATCAATCTTAAAAATAAAGTGATGAAATAGATACATTTTCAGTAGATAATGGATTAATTTCTGTTTCTGCTCAAAAGTTTTGTCTTGATTTCTCTAGAGGGAAAATCAAGAATTCTGTTTTCTTCAATAATGTGTTTAATTCCACAATCACTTGATAATGTGCTAAAAAGAAAATCTTTTTTCTTCTTTACCTCTTACATATGTTACTGCTCATATTTCTTAGCTGATTACTGCTTATCAGCAGAGTTCATTTACATATCACCATATAAACATACTTTTCCTAATATAGAGTGACATACTCGCAAGAAGGTTTTTTACACATACAAAATATATTATCTAAATCTAAAACAGTGCAAATGCATGCATCTTTCTTTCTTGTAAAGTTGGGTTACATTAGCGCTCTAACAAGAAAAGTTACCGTAAATTTTGTTTTTCAACATATTTTTTACTCAATTTAAAGAAATCAAACTTGTTAAATTTGTAGGTCTGTGTTTTATTCAGCCATTTACACACTTCCGATATATATATATATATATATATATATTTACTAATCTAATATCTACCAGCATTCACGGTACCATAAAAAAAACGAAAAAACCCCTGTCAGGAACAAGAGATAAAAGTATCTCGAATCACCGCCCGGGGGAAAAAGAAAAAATTATAGGTCAAAAAGAAAGAAAAGGCCAACCTTTTCCGAACCCTTGAAAAAAAATCAAGGGATATGCAGTCAGTTGGTTAAAAGAAAACTAAAAACCTTCCGCGAATCCTGCAATGCTACAATTACAAGAGTGCTCAACTCAAGTGGAGCCAATTATAAAATTAACTGAAATCGCGAGTTGGAAATCTAATACTAAAGTTTCACCTTATCGGATCATCAGGAAGTCCAACTCCAACTAATGCTAAAAGAAGGTGAAACTTTAGTAGGAGATTTCCAACTTGCGATTTAAGTTAATTTTATATATATATATATATATATATATATATATTGTTGGGTATCACCCACCTTTGTCCACACAATGAACTAGTCATCTGCCATATATAGCAGTAGCTACTAATACCAGAGCAGACTAGAAGGCGAAGAGCAGCTTCTTATAGGAATAGTATTAGAGCGTTTGAGACTGGAGATCGCACTAGATCACCCTACTTGCCTCCGTAATAACGGAAGCCAATACTATCGTTGGACTATATCTTTATTCTGTATTCACTAATCCTATGTTCTTGTCAACTAATAGTCTCTCTATTGTATATACTTTTTTTCCAGAGAGTATATCTCTATTTCCTCGCATATCATGGTTTGTCCATTATTTAATATTACAAGCGTTCACTAACCAGAACGCAAAATATATATAAAGAAAAATTGGCAGGAAGGTAATACAAGTAGAAGGAAAGATTTATTGAGAAGCAAAGTCGACACTATAGCGTTTCAGTTCTAATGAACCATCATCAGGACTATGAGGGATGATATCTGTGAAGTTAAATCAACGATGGATGTATAAAAAGTACAAAGTATAAAAATCTTTCTCGATAAACAAACGGAACATAAATTCTACACAATATTTCTAATAAGTCAAATGACGTTATTTAAAACAACAAACGCTGATTCATCAGTCAAACGGCTCTTTTTCTTGTCATAAACGGCCAACATTTTTTTTGTTATACAAATTTTCCCTAGGTTTTTATATTTTACGCTTTTTACACACCCATCGTTGATTTAACATCACTATTATCATCCCTCATAGTTCTGGTGGTGGTTCATTCGAACCGAAACGCTATAGTTTCGGCTTTACTTCTCAACAAATCTCTCCTACTTGGATTACCTTGTTCTCAATTTTTCTTTATATATTGTCGGATTACAATGCATTATTTACTTCCATATGTATATATATATATATATATATATATATTTATATATATATATGATAAAAATAAATGGAAAAGTGGATAAATCAAACACTTGTAACGGGTTTAGTAGTAATATTTCGTTCTTAATTCAAGAAAGAGCTTCTTCAGACTCTTGAATAAAGAAGGAAATAATACTACTAAATCCGTTGTATATTTTTGATTTATTCACTTTTCCCGTTATTTCTACTAACTAGTCAGATTTACCAAAATCTACCATTTCTCCTTGCAGATATATATATATATATATATATATATATACTACAAAGTGTATGGTCCTATTTACCAACCCCTCCGCTCGGGCAGGATATGACACAAGGTCAAATTTTAAGCGGAGTTTAACAGGTTTTAATTCAGAGTTTTCCTTCTCCTAGACTAGTTGCCTAACCAAGGCTGAAGAACCTAGTCTGCCCTACTATTTACCCATAGCTGGAGGGAGATAAGGGGGTTCATACCTTTCCCAAGGGTATTTGCCCGAAAGTGAACGTAATAACGCGACTGGAGTACGAACTCGCGTACTACGATTCCGCAGTCCATCGCTTTAAACAGTACACCACGAGGACATGTATGGTTGTCACAATCTCACTAGGTGATTTTGTGGTTGTCTAAATGTGTTATAATTTCGAGAGTGAGCAATATCTGTGATAGAGCTGTTACATAATTCAATAATAAATAAATATATATCAGTTTTTATATATATTTAATAGCATGGATACTATATTTTCGACCACTGGTTTCATGCCGTTTTTATACGACCACACGCAACAATAGGCAAATATAAACTACAAAAAAAGAGTTATATGCAATTTTAACGTAAGCATTCTGTTGACCGTATTTAAAAAAGAAATTTTCAATTTCTCCAAAATCTTTTTCTGCCTGATGATTGTCGTATAAAAATGGCATAAAACCAGTGGTCGCAGATAATCATCCATGCTATTAAATATATATAAATAAACTAATATATATATGCTATTAAATATATATAAACTAATATATATAAATAAACTAATATATATATGCGTATTAAATTAGTAATGAATAACACAGGACAATGACAATTATTAATAACAACCTGCTTTTAAAAATCATTATGAAAAGATAGATATCCTCAGACTGTGATAGGTATAATCTCTGACATTAGAACCAATACATAAATTTTGTCCTTGTTAAAATTCTTATGACAAGTATCTTTATTGCTTCGTTTGGAAAATTATCTTATGAAAAGTAAGTAAGTTGGCGACCATAGTTGAGGGTGACCTGAAAGCTCCCTTCTCGATAACTACTACACCAAGGTCTAGGCGCTACTCCTTTCCCTGGATTGCTCCACTTTACCCTTGATCGCGTACCTTATAATGCTGAGTGTTAAGCAAGGTGACATCAAGTACCATTTTTTAAGTCTTTGGTATGACTCGACCTTGGATTGAACCCAAGTCTCCCGGGTCATTGGCGAACACTCTAACAGCTAGGCCAATGTTCGGTGTCAAAGTTAATTGCCAACAAGGTTTTAGCTAACCCCATTACTGATAATCAGGCGGGAAATCTGAAACTTAACCACTCTCCTATACATATTTACCAACCCCTCCGCTCGGGTAGGATATGACACAAGGTCAATTTTTAAGCGGAGTTTAACATGTTTGAATTCAGAGTTTTCCTTCAACTAGACTAGTTGCCTCACCAAGGCTGAAGAACCTAGTCTGCCCTACTATTTACCCATACCTGGAGGGAGAACAATTGGATTCATACCTTTCCCAAGGGTATTAGTGCCATGTGAAATGCAATCAGTCTCGTCCAGGATTTGAACCCGTGTCGCCGTGTCCATTTCCTACGATGATAACCATTACACCACGGGCACCTCCAATAAATACCTTATAATGTTAAAATAAAAAAGAGCTGTTAAACATATTGGAACAGAAAGACAAATTTATTTTATCTATTTTAAAATGTATTTGTTATTTTCTTTGGTAGAAGATCATAAGTAAAGACACTCACTGAAGATTTAATTCGTTATAGAATAGTCTATGAAAAATACATGGCTTGTAAACTACTTTTCTGTTGTGTGAGGTAAAAAAAAAAAAAAATTCGAGACTAATATTTTCATAAAACTTGGGAATTGGTTTCACGCCCCTGACCATGTCTCTGCCTAAAGAAAAGTAGAATGTACTTCAATATTTCAGTCGCTTTCATTATAAAATCAAAAGCTGAAAAGTGAAAATAATTCAATTTTATATGCATAAAATCATTCTTCCTAAGAACGTTTGTGCAATCTATATCGACTTGTTTCAAATATATATTATGATGGAAAGGTGACAGAGATTATTGAAAATTAACTCACACAACGAACTATAAGAATTTTTTGTTTGTTTGATAAAGTAATATCTTTTTTTTAACATTTAGTGTGTTCGGTCTATTATCATATTTACCCAACCCCTCCGCTCGGGCAGGATATGACACAAGGTGAATTTTTTTAGCAGAGTTTAACAGGTTTGAATTCAGAGTTTTCCTTCTCCTAGACTAGTTGCCTAACCAAGGCTGAAGAACCTTGTCTTCCCTACTATTTACACATAGCTGGAGGGAGAATAATTGGATTCATACCTTTCCCAAGGGTATTTGTGCTAAGTGAAATGCAATCAGTCCAGGATTTGAACTTGTGTCGCGGTGTCCAATTCTTGCGACGATAACCATTACACCACGGTATATTATCTTCATCTTTATTGTTATATTTACAAAAAACACGATAAAAGTCGTACATAATAATAAGTTTTGTTTGGTTTTATGGCATATCAACTCTTGCAGGTTATTTGATGCCACTGTTCTCTTTGTACGTATATCTTGAGTATATATGATCTGTAAGCAAATAATTTCTAGCCAACATTTTGATACGCTAGAGCTAATTTGTTGGCACAGAGTTAAATAGTTTCAAACATTCTATCAGACATCGCTAGTTTTATTTACTCACATCAAAAATAGCATTTATGGTATATCAAACCTTGTTGGGGAATTAATATTGTTTATAAATATTCATGTATTGAATATATATGATTTGTTAGGTTATAAGATTTAATGGTATATCAAACCTTGGTGGTTATTTAATGCCGAATCTTATACATCCTTTTTTTTTCGGGTTGGTTTGGTTTTATGGCATATTAACTATTATTAGTTATTTAATGCCAAATATAGTTTTTGTATGAATATTAAATACATGATTTTAAACATATTTTGTAGATACACACAGTTAAATGATCAAACTGTTCTATTTCCACCCATTCAATTGAGCATTGATCCCTTATTTGCACTCATTTAAATGTCAAACAGCTCTATTTGACCCGTAGAAAGGACCCTGTCATGCGCTACCACTCCACGCCAGTGTAAACCTGTGAGCAATGGTAATGAAGGGGTACTCCACATTCCCCAAACCCCCAGCATTACTTAAGCTTCATCATCAGATTGGATAGTGTTATATTAGGGACACTCATTGGGATGGCGGTGGTTTTTTTTACCACACTGTAGTGATGCAATCAGTGTATTTTAGAGCCCCAGCCAACTGGACAATATATTATAATCATTATTATCTCATCGGTTGATAAAGATATCAGGTTTATAAGTCCCAAAAATTAATTGAGAATTGTCCGGCAGAGCACATGGTGTTACCGATATAGGCTTTTGTTTAAACTGATTCTAAGTGAAATCATCTGGAAGTTGCAGGTTCAATCCTAACAACAGGTAAATGAATAAGGAATACTTACTATTGTTTAACACTTGCACAATGTTATGGTTAACGGAAATAGAACAATCAACCTATCGTAGATTTAAGAAAGGGTTTGGTTCGAAGTTTCGTGTAGGCTCCCGAGTTTGACATGAAACACCTGAAGATGGTCGAAGAACACATCGACTGAAATGTACATTTTTTTAAGTAGAGGAAGTATATTGTGAATTGAATTACCACCACCAGAAAATCCAGCAAACACTTGCGCCCCCCCACAACGAATGTCCAATTTGTATGTATTTACCTAACATCTTTGTCACTGGCAGGATGTTTCACAAGGACAATTTCAAAGCGAAATAAAATTGGTTTGAATTCTTTTTCCCTTCTTCTAGACGGGTTACCTACCAAGGCTAAAATCACCAGTTTTTCTTACTATGTAACCCTAACTTTGGGTAGGGAGAAAAGATAGATTCATGTCTTTGTTAAGGACACTGCTGAGAAACTAAATGCTAACAGCCTCGTCAAGAATTTGAGGTAGGGCTGCTGATTCTATTTAGTGTAACATTAACAGTTACGCTAAGCATCCTTCCTTAATTATATAGATTTATTCTGATTTAAACAAATTTAAGGAAGGTTTTTTGCAAACATTTGTGTTTGAAGATTCATCATGTCCCCCTCGGATTGGGATGATTAGATGTATTGTCTCTGTTGGGAGTCGAGATTAACCTTGACCCGTTGTCCTAGGGATGATACAACTTCTGATGATGATGCCGGGAACTCCAGTCAACAATTAATTTTTCCTGTAAGGTAAACTCGTATGACTATCAGATCTATTTTTGTTGTTAAACAATCTACTAGTTGTCTGAGGTACTTATAGTCTGAGGTACTTACAGTCTGAGGTACTTATAGTTTGAGGTACTTATAGTTTGCGGTACTTGTACATTTTCCTCATTGTTATTTCTGTTCTAGGTAGGACATTAAACTGCATTTGAGTGTGAGCTTCCAGTTAGGAAGTGTCAAGTACTTGTTCGTTGGCATTACTCCTAGGTCTCGACTGAGCAGAGTGGTAGAAGCTGTTCGGATACCATCTAAGGGTCAAATAGATCTTTTGAAAAAATCATTCCTATTCGACAGAAATGTGTGCAAAACATATCGGAGAAAAAAATCATTCTGATTTCAAACCGCTTAAGAATTGTCCTTGTGCCATACCCTGTCTATGGCCGATGGATTGGGAAAACACACACACACACACACATACACACATATATATATATATATATATATATATATATATATGATGATGATGAAATCCTATTTCTTTTCTGTATAAGAGTCAATGACAAAGGTGAAAATGCTATATAGAAGTTCGGTTAAACAGTGGAAAACAGCTACTTAAATAGGAAACAATATATATATATATATATATATATATATATATATATATATATATATATATATATATATATATATATTGTTCCTCAAGTCAAGTAGGACCTTTGTCATCGACTCTAAACGAACGAAAGAAAGAAATTCATTTGAATAACAACTTTACAACGTCTAATATTTACTGGATATATTTTTATAGTGAGTATTTAAATTCGCAAACCTATCATTAGTAAGTCAATGTTTTTCTATGCCACTCTATACTATACTACTTCTAGACTGAGTCAATTTCTTTTGTTATATTCTACTACCTGTTAGTTTCGCCGTGTATATCACACGACCGAATCAATTTAAACGATGGAAAGTATCTGCTTTTGTTGATAGAAAAATGGTACTTAGTGCGCTGATACTTTGTATGTTGCTTCATTCCGTGTGTGATTTGAAAGCCGCACAGATGAACGTGGAGCGTTGTCTAATTAAGGAACTTATACATTCAGAGTGACAACTGAGCTATAACGCCGCAGAAGCAGCGTACAACTCTTGTGCAAATGGTGAAAGTCTTGTTGATCACAGTACAGGAAACAAGTTTAGTTTGGCTGGGTTTTATGGCATATCAACCACTGTAAATCATTTAATGCCAAACCCTCTTTATACATATATATCAAATACATATGATTTGGTTTGGTTAGGCTTTATGGCATATCAACCACTGTAAATCATTTAATGCCAAACCCTCTTCACATATATATATATCAAATACATATGATTTGGTTTGGTTAGGCTTTATGGCATATCAACCACTGTAAATCATTTAATGCCAAACCCTCTTCATACATATATATCAAATACATATGATTTGGTTTGGTTAGGCTTTATGGCATATCAACCACTGTAAATCATGTAATTCCAAACCCTCTTTATTCATATATATCAAATAGATATGATTTAGTTTGGTTTGGTGTTATGGCATATCAAGCATTGTAGATTATTATTAGGCTTTAAACACCCTTCTTAGGTTGATGTGCCACAAAACCCAAACAACATAAGATACATTCAAGTTTTATAAAATAATATAAAGACAAATATAAATATTTCGAGGTGTTCGAAATGATAATCATTCTGGTTCAGGCACTACTGATCACGTGAACAGACAGAATTGCAAACCTGGTTGAGTTATTCCGGCTGTTTAAACTAATGACCATTTTGTTCAAAGTACAGCGAACAGAAGTGTAAATTTCCCAAATTTTTTCAGTTGGGATTTGGGTGCATTCTGTTTCAATTGTTGCTCTTAGCTCATTGATGGTTGCAGGTTTTGTATTATAAAGGTAAATTGCTCAATTGAATGCCACAGTTGCAAATACAGAGCCCTTTTTGAGTGCATGTTATG